>QLOU01001146.1:0-19514 GCA_003313715.1 Russula abietina
TTTTTTTTTTTTTTTTGGATAGTGTTTATTTCTGGTAAAATACTTGTAACCGTATTTTGTAGAATAAGTGCTATATAGTGAGTGAAGTGATATTAGCCCTATATAGCGTGCTGTAGCCAGGACCGCTGCTAGACGGGCCCGGAGTTGAGAGGAACAAAATGCATTTATGCACACCCCACATTGCAGGGTAGTGTGGGACTCGGCGTAGACTTGTTGGCATGTCTCATCGTCCACTACCCACTAAAAACCTCTGGGTCTATGAACCAATTGCATCACTAAATTATGCAGGATACGATGAGGCGTCGTGAGGCAACGTCCTGTGTTGTGATTAGTTGACTGTGTTGTAATCTATTTGTCACCTTGTACAAGCATCGCAATGCCTCAAACGTCTATGTGAAATTTGACGAGCCGTGTTTATGTCTCATGAGAAAATAGAATCGTTGTGATTGTACACCTAACTTGTGAGCCAGTACTACCTGGGGATTGTACTTATGAGTGATTTGTCGGCATGTATTGAGTGCATGTGCCTCATGTAATCTTTTGATCAACTCATGATATGGTATCAGAGTATACTGAGTGTGTGTCTTACACAACTTTTCAATCACCACATAATTTGGAATCTACGCATGCAGGTCCATTGCAGGATCGGGTCAGATGATCAGATAGGGGTGGTGTGCGAAAGTCAATGTCATTTGGTCAGGAAGAAGTCTAATAAAGGACAGTATATCTGTAATCTAAGCTACGCTGCTGCTATGGCATGAAGTTCCACCAGAGAGAGGCCTGGCACGGACGTGGACTGGCCAACCACCCACCATTGAAATAAACATCTGTGGGTGCCACCAGCCTCAGAGGGCACATGCATCTCAACTTTGAAGGTGGAGACGGTGGGGCAAGAGGGCTCTTCATGGTTATGCTTCTGCTTGCGATTGCCACCTCGGTGGTGTGCTGGCTTCGACATTGTGTTGGAGATGCATGTTTTTGGAAAGAGCGTCGGAGCGTGTAAACAGTTTATCACAAACTCTCTCTGTCAACAGGCGGAAGGTCAGCACGGGTCAACAGATTAAATGGCAGGAAATGCATACCAGGGAGCTCGCAAGTAAAGGTTTCAAGTTTCTCACCCATATAGGAGCGAAGGTGACAGCTAAGTGCAAAGCAGGAAGTCTGAGAGAGGCGTCTGGGCGTCACAGTGTAAACAGTTTATCATGCTCACTGTGAACATGCAGAAGGTCAGCAGATAGATGGGGGAAATACATACCCGAGAGCTCGCAAGTGAAGTTCTCGCTCGTGTAGGATCAAAGATGAGAGCTAATAAGGGCCCATTCAGCAACTCCGGTTTCAAAACCGGCCCCGCCAAATTGCATCCAAATTTGGCAAAACGGGCAATTTCGAAACCGGACCATGCAATTTTGGTGGGCGCCGGTTTTGAAACCGGAGTTGCTGAACGGGCCCTAAGTGCGAAGCAAGAAGTCTGAGAGAGACGTCCGAGCGTGTACGATTTATCACACTCGGTGAACAGGCAGAAGGTCAGCACAGGTCAGAATAAATGGGGGGAAGCCTATCGAGCTCGCAAGTGAAGGGTACCTTGTCCATGTGGGTTGAAGATGAGAGATAAGTGGGAAGCGAGAAGTCTGAGTGGGGTGACACAAACGGATGGCTTTTTATAAGTCATCCTCCGCCAACTCAGCTGCCACATTCAAACCACTGCCACATTCATTCAAACTTGTTGCCATGTTCACATTGAGACTTTTCTGCTCGCAGCTTGCCGTCCAAGCCCGTCCAGTCAACAACACAGCCCATCCAGGAAATCTTGGAAGTCTATTCCCAAACATGTCAACCGACCTTGCTCAAATCAGACCCAACAATGAGCTTTGCATCGCAACCGTGACATTCCCCGAGCCCGTGCATCCACTCGACCCTACTAGTACACTACCCGAAACTGAGTGGGCTTACCTAGGTGTGTGGCAGACGCTCGCTCGCGCCGCCCAACTATGTGACGCGTTCTGCCTCGCTCGATGAATCATACACTCCCCTGTCTTACTTGAGGGACTTGAGCCCAGTATGACGGAAGGTGGCGGAGGTGGCGCCGTACTGCAACCTATGACTTAGCCCGCATAATCCAGCATCTCCTTCCTCACCCGGCCACCATTTGAGTTTGGGCCACATGTAGCTAGGGCAGGAATGCAGGTTACTATTCCTTACGCCTACAAGTTCCCAGACGCAGTCCCGCTACTAACGCGCAGTCACACCGAATTCGACATGTCCCTCATGCTCTACGCGTACATTGGAATGCTCGACCACATGAACTCGAAGCACGTCCTTGGTCAGAAGCATAGCCTCACGATCACCCCCCGCCTCTGCTCGTATGATGTCTGCTTCACGCCTTCTACATGCTTCGACTCCTCAGATGGCATATTCCTGGATGCACCTTCTTCGCCAGCTGTCATGATAACTTCCAAGGAATCGGCCCCACGTCCGAAGATCCTCGTCCCCGACGCGCCGAAAGTAAGTCCAAGTCTTGGCCCTCCTTCTCCCGTACCCCCCTTTTGGCGCAATACATCCCCCATATCTTCACTGTTAGCACCACAGTTCCCGTTGTTCGACGCCGTCGCTGGGCACTTTGACTCCGCTTGTCCCACGTGGAGTCTCCTGCATCCTCTGAATCCTTGCTCATCTCGTCTTCAAACTTCATAGTATGGAGCTTATGCCTGATCTTCTGCCACGTTCACCCCCGCCTACTGGCCTGCCACCGGAGGTTCCATCTCATGGCCCATACTCACGCCTTGTTCCCCAAATCAGGTGCAGACGCACTCGCCGTACCCAATGCAGGGTATCTTGCTGTTCAAGAGGTGCCACGGCTCATCGAGCATACTGAGCGCAGACACCTGGAGCACAACTACACCAGTGCCAGAAAGTGTCTGGTCTCTGCACTCGGACATTACCGTCGCGTCTGGGGGCGAAAATGGAAACATGGTCCTATGGGCAAGTCGATCCCAGCGCTTTCGAAGGGTGGAACTCTGATGGCCGGACGCCCGTAGACTTCTCGCCGTGTCAGCATCACGAGTGGCTTAGCTACAGTGGATCGTGCTGTAGCTAGGTTGGGTTTTGCTGAAGTTTTGATAGGCGTGGATAGTTTCCTGATGTACAGTAGATGTATCACAGATCTTGTGCACTTGACGCTTGTTATGAAATTCCACAAGTTCTTTGTGGTTTTTCTGAATTCTGATGCACCAGTGTTGTGCGGTCTTGAGAGCACCATTTACAATCTTGAGTTGTTCTCTCAACGGTGTGTGCTTTCGATGCTACCAGACATGGGACTTGCAAGACCTTGTGATTATGGAGCATCGGGTATTAAAAGTGTGACTGTAATTGTAAGCTCGTGGCGAAATGACAACGGAGTATAACGGCTTGTAAGGGGTTGTGACCTTATACCCGGTTGTGTCAACCCCGTGAGCACTGCACTGCCTCACAATATTTTGCACAATTTAGTGATGTGACTGGTCAGTCGTTTTGCCTTGTATGGCTTTTCTCCACTGTGTGGTGTGTCATTTTTGTGCATCGTTTGTGGCTGTTCTCATGTAATCTGACTCTTGTTCTGACTTAAATTTGTTACAAGTTGAAACTTCGTCTTTTTCAGTTGGCCATCTCCCTTACAATTTGGCAGGCCAGTTGACTGGCCTGTTTCCTTAGGGGGAAAGGGAGAGTTGGCACGTGCGTTATCAGGCAGATCTGTGAGATGGTCGGGTTTGGCTAACACTTGACTTGGGCCAGTCATCTGAGGATTATTTCGGGGCGGAAGCGCTGATGTTGTGGGAGCTGCTGCTTAGGCTGTGTTGGAGCATTGGCTGCGTAACGGGACAGATTTTGAGGTGTTCAAGGGGGTGGCAAGTCGGATGGTGTTGTCTTTTGGCATTACCGCATTCAGACGAGCTGTGGCTGGAATATCATGCCATAAGGATGCTCAGATTTGATTGTGGAGGTGGGTGCAAAGATCAGGCATCAAGCGTTGATGTGGACTCTGTCAGATTGGTCAAGGATGACGTTGGAGTCTCCACTAGCTCGTGAACATGTTCAAGTGAAAGTGACCGAACAGATTCTGTGGGTGGTGGGAAGATGAATGTGGGTGTACTGGTCTCGACGTTGCGTGTCAAAAGAGCCTCAGGGTCTGCCACGCGGGGTGTGGGTGGTTCTGTGCTGGGACTGCCTGAGAAGGAGGGATGGGAGAAAGCGAGGGGAACTCCTGACAACTGTACAGTGTGGGCGTGAATGCTGTTCTCTGAATGACAGGCGAATGACAGGCAAGAAAGCTTCCGGAGAACTGCGCTCGTGAAATTTGCGTGAGAAGACACGATAGGATTGAGAAGGCCAGCCTGTGACAAGGGTGACCCCGAGAAATGACGAGGGATTGTTGGTTTGTGGCAGTTCAAGATCCAACTCTAAGTTGGGTGATAAAGCGGGCTGCAGGTTGTACATTGTTCAGCTTGCTATCTGTTGACTTGTGGTGGGGTCTCAGGTTTCTATTAGGGTTGTTCTTGTTTTCTGAGGTCTGCAGGGGTTGCATTCTGCGTGATTACGGAGCTTGTGTAATTATCATAGGTTGTACAGTGCAACATTCGTATTGTTGTCACAGGGCAATAAGTAGTCAGGTTTGTCAGCATGTTGAATTTGTATTACATAATGCTGTCGGCATGCAAAGATTTTTCGATGTTGTGAGGGGGATATTTCACACTAGTGGGGTGTTTTCCTTACTGAGGATGGTGGAGAGTGCATTGTTAGAGCTGTACTACAGCATATGGTCTTGACATCTTGTGTGGTGAGTTAAGCAGCGTTGGTGGAAAGTTTTGCTGTGTTGCAACATGGAGTTAAAGTTGGTGAGTTCTTCTGGTGAGTGTCACTCGGGAGGTTAGTTGGAAATGGTTTATTGTATAACTACGGTTAGACATGGTGGTCTAGATCTGTGGTGTATATGTGTGACGATGTGTCTGCTTAGGGAGGTCGTGATGTTCGAGGTTTGTTGTTGAACCCTCCTTGCCCTAGGCTGAGCCATGGGAAAAACCAACCTGGTGATGGTAGCAGTTCAAGGAGCCCCAATTACCATGTCTTACAGTGGCAGACAAAAATATTGCGCTTAGTCAGCATTCAACAATGCATTACACACACAATTTTAAGGCTCAAGACATGGTTTATTGAGGGGCTAGCCGCCCATGTGTACAGCTGGCCGCTCCACCGCTGAGTCAGTGCCATTACGTAGTATATATATGATATACATGACAGGGGTAATATGTTGAAGCAGCACAGGTGAAAACAGTGTCAGCAGCTAAGTGACGACAAGTGGTTGGCAGCTGAGCACAGACCAGTCAGTAAGAACTGGAGTGCCAAGGCATACAAGATACAGTGGGTTAAAAAACTGTCCCAATGTTTGGCTGTTTCGGAAAGAGTGAGTTGTAACAAATTGAATAAATTACATAATAATCTGAAAATAATATATATTATATTTTCACATCTTGGCTTTTGAACAAGCCCAAGGTCATGTGATTTGGATTAGAATTGATGTAATGGCAAGCGAAATAAAACACCCTATTATTGGGACAGTTTTTTGACCCTCTATTATTTCACCAATATACCCTTTATTTTGACCCAGGTCACTATAAGACCAAGTCTAAAATTTACCAACAAGGTCATGTGACTTTGGTTCTACAAGTCTAATGCACTGGATTTGCTTCAATCACCTTATTTTCTCTCTATAACCCCTATATACCCTACATTTATTGCTTGGCACTTTTTGGTCATTTTTCTTATTTATAAAGGCTATTCAATATATCAGATCTAGTCTACATACACTCTAGACAAGTCTACTATTGATAAAAGTAAGAATAAAACTGATTAGAATAAAGAAAATAGCAAAGAAAGCCATTTTATAATACAATTAATAGGGTAATCTTACATTAAATTACTACTAGGAAACTCAATAATGCTGTTAAGGCCACTAAATCCAATCTTAACATTATTCTGATCTATTCCAACCCATACATTATTATGTCACAAAATTACTTCCTTCTCTACATTTAATAGCAAGTAAAATAGTTATGTCTCAAAGCTATATTTTTTCTATCTTTAAATGTAGATCTTTTTATTGACCCAATTCTGTTTAGTTTAGTTTAATATAACTATAAAATCTCTTTTTTGATTTTAAACAGTTTAATTTCCATAACATTGTACAAATTAAGACAGTTTTTTTAATATTGCCTCTAATATAGAGACTATTTATATTAATAGCAGAGCAAACATTGGTTATCACAAGTATATTTTTAACTGTTTGGAGGCACACTGGATTGATAATGATATTGTATAGATTTAGTAGCCTTATTGAGTTTCCTAGTAGTAATTTAATATAAGATTACTCTATTAATTGCATCGTAAAATGGCTTTCTCTGCTATTTTCTTTATTCTAATCAGTTTTATTCTTGCTTTTATCAATAGTAGACTTGTCTAGAGTGTATGTAGACTAGATTTGATACACTGGATAGCCTTTATAAATAAGAAAAATAACTAAAAAGTGCCAAGCAAAGATTATAGGATATATAGGAGTTATAGAGAGAAAATAAGGTGATTGAAGCAAATCCAGTGCATTAGACTTGTAGAACCAGAGTCACATGACCTTGTTGGTAAATTTTAGACTTGGTCTTATAGTGACCTGGGTCAAAATAAAGGGTATATTGGTGAAATAATAGAGGGTTAAAAAACTATCCAATGATAGGGTGTTTTATTTCGCTTGCCATTACATCAATTCTAATCCAAATCACATGACCTTGGGCTTGTTCGAAAGCCAAGATGTGAAAATATAATATATATTATTTTCAGATTATTATGTAATTTATTCAATTTGTTATAACTCACTCTTTCCGAAATAGCCAAACATTGGGACAGTTTTTTGACCCACTGTACATGGTGTAACACCTATGGCAGGGTTTCTTGCTCTTCACTCCCATCACTGTTGATCGTTCATATTATATCTACGTGTAAATGTATCCCCACATAAACAAATATAAATGTTCTTCTGTAAAAATTAAGCTGCTAAGTTGTCATCGCAATCATCCGCCTCAACCTCAATCTCAAGCATTGTCAACCCTGCCATATCTTCTCGACCCTTCAAGAGGTTCTCCAATACTTCTGCTGCGCGTTGACACACAGCTGTCCACCCACTTGACCAAGACATAAGCCTGTGGCGCTCCACGGCCGCGTTCTCGGTTGCATAGGCCACCAAACCCTCTTGGAGGTGAGGAGCAACAGTCATCCTATGATACGCTTGTTGCTCCCACCACTTTACCTTCCACAAGCAAAAGTCGAGAGCGCGGCACATTTCTTCCTCAATCAGCTGGATCTCCTCTTTCCATCTTGTGGCTCACGCACGACACTTTAGCCATTCAACGCGAAGATCTGTTCGGCAGTGAAGTCATATTGGCATCAAATGGAGACCTCAAATGAAGATTAGGAACTTACAAGCTCCTGTAGCAATGCTGTTATTGATTTCACCACCTGTCGTTGAGTACCAAATCCACGACAGAGTCCTGTAGCCCTCACCCACAGCCAAGTGCAGGTTGAATGTCACTACAGGGACATCGTCGTCCCCTTCCTCGGTCGCCTCATATTCCTGCATCCCAGCCATGGTGCGTGTTCGTCTAGTCTCTTCCTGTTCCTCCTTGATAAGTGCTTTCTCACTCAATCCTCGAACATCCTCTGTGCTAAGCTTCTGTAGTGTTTTCTCCCAGATACCTGGCCCGCGCAGTTGGAGAAGGGCATCTCTCGCTGTGTTGTATTGTAGACTAGATATCTTGATCTTGCCTTCCGTTTGTTCTTGAAGGGTTCGGAATCGAGTATAGTGGCGCTGCGTAGAAATATTGTGTACTTTATACCGGCTGGCATATGTCCGCTTCATAAGTTGGCAGTGAAGTTTCGTCAAGGCTTCAGACGCTTGGGCAAAGCAGAGACGATCCTCGATATCCTCAATGTCTCCCATACAAATTGAAGGACGATGCTCCGACGGAAAGAACGAGGGGAAATAGAGAGGTATATGTTCAGACATTGATGTGGATGCAGGATCGAGGATGCAAGGCTCACTGGCAAGATATGAGTCGAGTCCCGGCATAAATTTGTGCCGGATGGCGATGAGTTTCTGAATCCTCTTGAGGAGGGTGGTTCATCGTTGTTGAATGGCGGTCTGCTGCATCAGCGTTTTGTTTGCGTTCTTGATGTCGAGAATAAGAAGCTGCCTTGATTAAAATTAGACCTTAAAACGATGTCTCTAAAATAATGTTCGAACTTACTGGGCTTCCTCCAGCTCAAGAGAAGCGACAACAAACGAGCTAGGGCTTGCATCATCAAGGTCAATTGTGGTACCTTCCTTCTCAACGTGCTCATGCTCCTCCTGGGACAATTGATGTTTGACTTTGGCAAACGTGATCTCTATTGTTGAGTAGAGAGTTGGCTATCAGCTTCAGAGTATAACATGCTGACTAGGTGACTTACTCTCTTCGGGTATTTCATATGGACACAGCAGTGATCGGTTTGCCTCCCAACTCTGTACTTGCACCTCCCATTTAACGAGTTCCTCAGCATTCTCCACTTGAAGGCTTTCAGTGAACGCGGTAAATGCACGATGGTGGATAATTGCTTCTGGAATCGCGAGCAATAGTTTTCGAAGAAGAGTGGTTGCTGCCACCAGCCTCAATCACGAAATCAACTAGAAAACGAATTTGCTCACTCACGTAGTAAGACAGTTTTCTGCCAGTTCACATAGTTACAGATGTCATCAAGTGTGTCCCACCGCCCACCTGGGCCCATCATAGAAACGAAAGGTGCAATTCCATTGAGCACTGACCAGTTTCGTTCGACACCTTCGCCGTCAGTTCGCCCAACACCGGAGGCGTAGTTGAATGAGAACGGACCATGACACTTCGAGATGTGAGCAGGGAGATGGAATTTGGGGACAATGAACTGCCATGAGATCAACGATGAAAAGCGTAACGAGTCAGGGAGATTGGGATTGTTGGTTTGTGCAACAAAGTTTTTTCCCCACTGGCAGGCAATATCATATGAGATGGTCAGGGATTTGACTGTAGTCCCAACAATGCTGGACAGCAGTAGATAATCCATATTACAGTATCTAGAATATGTTGCAAAGGTTAGATTCAAAATGATAGATCCAGAAATCGCACACCGTTCACCCTTCTGAAGATCCCCCATGCCGTTGGGACGGTACATCTCATGCCTAGCACAGCTGACAGAACCAATACCAGTTGCCTGTAATCCTTTCGACTTTTTTTTGTTCATGTCCCAGATCGCAGAGAACCTGACACAATGAGATATCTATTGAACATTAGATTGATATCCCAGTAAAGTAGTATTACTTACTTCATCTGCGTTTGCTGCCTGAGCTACGTATTCGATATAGGCGCTGTTCTCCACGAATGTCCCCCAGCCAGGTTCTAGTGGTGGGTCCCTTGCGATATTGGAACACAGTTCCTTTTGCTTGAAATTGGCATCCTCTGCCAATATAAGGCGGTATAGCCATCTGAACAGGTAAGTGCAAATAACATAGGAAATGAGAATATTAACTCACTGATTTTCTGGTGAAGATGTTTTCCAACCAGTTGGGAGGTTGATGCCCAGTTGTGGACAAGCACGACATGGAATCGCGAGGCCACCCTGGGAAGTGCCATCGATCCCAGTGGGATCATGGCCACGCCCAGCCCGTTTTGTCATCTTTATATGTCGCCACTCACGTACCATTAACATCCATTGTGCCAAGCGATCCTTGATAAATATTCGAGTCAGCATTACTGTGATGATTCAAAGCTACAGCTCACCGGAATGCTTGAGAGTCCATCGCCGCAAGTCATCTGTTCAAGGCCATGGTAGAAGTCTGTTGGTGATATTTGGCCCTGTAAGTTCCAATTGTGAAACGAGCGAAGAACTGCCATTGAGGCAGCGGACTGAGGTTCAAGGGGCGTTGAGGGCCACCAGCCAACCTCCAAGAGTTGTTTGCAAGGTATGAGGGAGTCGGAGCAGGCACAGAAATTGAGATTAATGATATGAATGCCATTGACATGAATTACTACGAAGTTTTGGTGGGATCGAGCTCAGAAGGGGCACAGTTGCCCTAGCGCATGACCTAATTGGATCCGAAGGCCAAGGCTTTGTAATGTAGTTTGCTGGAAAAAACCGTCTTTCCATTCCTGTGTCATAGACATGTGAGCGAATAAAAATATGAGTTTTGTTACATACCTGGATATTATGAAGAGGCTCTGATTGATGACGCTGTGTGATACACGCTTTGCAGTATAACGCAGATCCAAAGCAGTCCTGGCAGCGGAAAGGGGGATCTGGCTGTTGGCAACCAAGGCTTGCGCAGAAAGCACTATGACGACCTCGACCTTCAAGAGCTAGACAAGCATCCAAATATTGGTCTCGATGTTCCCTTCATGTAAGGAGGGGGGTATCCTAGAGATTATCTTTAGCTCGTAACAATAGAATATGTATAGATTACGAAACTGAATTTTGGTATCACTTGGCCTTAGTCCGTATCCGAAGAGCTGCAGGATGTTCAAAGTCAGTGGAATTGGCGATAGCATCGGCATGGAGATCCATGCTCTCATCTACTACCATTTCTGTTAGACCATCATTGCTATCACATTTTTGATGAGAAGAGGTCAGGATGGGAACGCTTGTGACAACCTTTCATAGATGCTTTGAAGTATGACTGAGAAGCACGGCTTTGTGCTCGAGCTGTCCAAGGTCCTTTGCATGATAAGTTTGGAGTCTAGTTTTCCGAGATGACTTGGCCATCGTTGATGTGAGTAAGCGAGTTCAATGCTTTTTTTACGTGTTGACACCAACTTCGTTGAATGCTCACAATCATGACGTGCATGTGATAGGTTACATGTGATTACTGGCTTCAGACAGAGACGGAGATATATTTTGCTGGCTTGCAGCACAGGGTCAGATACATAGACTACGCTAACGAATTCATGGTAAAGAGGACCTGGAGCCTAATCACGCCCAAGAAGTACATCCAGTACACACAATGCAGAACACTCATTCTTTACACGCCCCGGAGTACGACGCAAGGCTGAATCGGATATCAAGTCTGATGGTGTAGGGGAGGGTTCGGAAGATAAACTATGCCCATTGGAGACTGGCAGCTGGTTTCCCTCCTTGTGGGATGCACTTAAAAATGCATTTGCCACAGCAGTGCTTTGTTTCGCAACGTACGATGACATGTTCGGCACAGGTAGTTCCGTTGAGCCTTGTTTGTAATTCTTACAGAACTGTGACCACATGGTTGAGCTGGAAATCGATATATAAGTACAGTTGACCCACGCAAAAAATCCGTACATACTGAGAGTGCATTTTGGCAGCCGTGAGGATATCATCGTTGCTCAAGGAAAGATCCTTGAACATCTGAATACGACATTAGATGGGGATAGCAGCGATGTAGGTTTAAAAAAAGGTACCCCTTGGAGCCCCGGGGTACTCCAGACTTTGCCAAAGTTAATGTCCTCAGTCGCATTCTGCACCACCATGACAAACAAGAGATCGATCCCTACATCGGGCAGTTTATTTCCCTATAAGGCTGTAGTCAACAATGAAGGAAGTAGAACAAAAAAATAATATCTTACTAGTTCAATAATCTTATCTGCCTCTTCGTTGAAAGCTTGTTGACGTGCCATCATCGCAGCTGACATATGGGCATGGGCCACCTGTCTTTTTGCCAAGTCCGTATGTGCATAAAGCAGGGCCCATTCTAGAATGAGAACATTGACCGATTGGCCAGTCCTCCAGGCGACTTGGTGAAACAGCTTGATGATTTGACCATACGCATCTATGTCATCAGCATCTGACGATTCCACACTTGTCAGAACTGGTTTTGAGGCCGTTTTGTCTTCATCAAGCATCTCTGTAGTGCTGGTTTTCGGGGTTGTGGGTGCTGGCGCTGGCAAGATGGGAAGGTTGGACAAGTCATTGGGAGGACCAAAGCCGAGTCGGTCGAGTGTAGCTTACATCACGTCTGTTGAAACCTGCTCCTTTGACAGCGGCGTGGGGGAAGAATCTGATATAAGAAGACCATTTTCAGGTGACAGGGTGAGTCGAGCAGGTGTGTCCATAGAAAGGCATAGCAGAGTATCTTCGTCAAGCCCCTCCAAAACATCTGACTCGGAGTTGAGGGCTGGGTGTTTAGTGGGGATATGTGATTCTGTTCCTCTCGACGACTTGGGTGCTTTGGCTCCGTGTTTGTGAGACAATGTTTTACTGGTACACATGTTGTAGGGTGGACTATAGTTAATGGGGCGTACAACAAGAGGAAAAGGTACTCATCGGGTGGCAAGGCAAAAAGCTAGCTTTAAAAAAGTGGGAAACTTCTAGACAGGTCAGCTGCAATAAAGGAAGCACCTTGTCCATGAGGCGCCAAAAACGCTTCAATGAGGGAGTTGGTTGGCGCCGCATGGTGTGGGTTGTACAACTGATTCTGCCGGTCACCAAGGACCGAGCATGTTTGGGGAGCCAATCATGAATTGAATAAAACGGCCCTCCTTTTCTCATGAAAATAACTGGGCAAGACGTAGCTTTGAGGATGGTGGAGGTCACAGGCTGAATTCCGACGAGTCTGCCCATCCAATACATACCCCATTTTCGTTGAAATACTTAGTAAGTTATGCTTAATGTTTTCCTTCGTGAGGCTCACTCCATTACTACGGATTGTCCTGTAGCGTCTTCAATGTTTAGATTGGGCATTTCATGGGCTGCCGTGTGAAATCGTTCACCCTTGATGAAAAAAAGGCTCGGGCACGGGCCAGACAGTATGACAGATGGCAGACATCACAGTATGTCTCTTCTCCCATCATTTGAATACCAGTTGATCTTCCTGTCTCTAGTTCCAAAGGACTCATATCTACACAGCGCTATGTCACATACTGGCAGACTCATGGCCGGCAGGGTTCAACTTCTCTGCACTTGCCTAAAGACCTCATTGCACTCGCAATCCACACTGGTACATCAGCAAAACATTGAATCGCTTTAAAATTGCTTTTTTTGCCTTTTTTTGCCTTTAAATGCTTGAAAAAGCATTTCAAGGGAAAAAATCACTTCAAGTTGTTACAAAGTACATTGTCTCTTGAAAATGTTGTCAGATTCTCTTGGAAATCAGGCCTTCTTGAGGTCCATTTCTAAGATAAATCAAGAAACTCAATAATTCAAAACATTCAAGAACAGTTGCATGACCAAAGAACAATCAAGAATCATCAAGTTAAAATTTAATACTTCAAGCAGCAAAAAGAGTACTACAGTACATGTGTCATAGTATGTCTCCACTACTAAGTCTAAATTTAAGCAGTCCTCCATCGCACCAAGCCAACATGATCATCTGCCAATGACTCTCATCCTCAACGTTGACCACCCCCCAACAGTTTTTCCATCTGCATACTTAGTGACATTAATCAACGATACAACTGAAACATACCTGGATGAAATACAAGCAACTGTGGACATGTGCACAGTGGCCTTCTCCTTCACCTTGCCCGAAACGTCTTGCCATACAGCAATGGACGAGTTTGTTACGTTTCTTTCCCGATTCTCTTCTAGTCCTGTGACGTCTGATGCAGTGGACGCACTGCCTTATCTTTTTCTTGGCTACGTTACTTCTCGTTCCCCCTTTCCCTCTCATGACGCCATCGAGCCATGGCCGAACCATGACTCAGCGGCTGACTGATGATCCCCGTTTTTAGCCGATGCCCGATGCTTCTGCCCGAGCCCTTGACCCTATGTACCTGACCGAGTTCTTCTGATCGAGTTCTTCTGACCGAGGCTTCTGGCCGATGGCCGAACCCTCAACCCTACTGTACCTGACCAAACCCATGTTTACGCTTGACGCCAGGATCCCTGTACGATACCAGTATGAAATCTCCCCACAAAGCTTGTAGGGAGACTTCATACTCTTAGGCTAGTGAACCGTATATAAAGGCCCATATCACATAGGTCGAGCCTTACGCTTGACTTTGTCTCGCAATCTACACATTGTGCCAATCACTCAGAGGGAACATCCAAACTTGTTTACCACCGCTCCGCGATCTTATTGATCGCACTCTAACCCTCTGAACGGAACCGGACAGCGAAGCTTCCTCGAAGCAACGCCCGTTGCTCTCCGCAGCAGAAGTCCAGAACTCCTGGAACACGTGAACGGTCCGAGTGTAACCGTAACAGAGTTAATGCTGCAGCCCTCCTTGAACAGCATGCAGACGGTGTGGCCAGAGCCCTTGGAAGCGACGGGGATGACATTGACGTCCTTTGGGGGCACAATGTTGGTATTGCTGCAGTCCCACCGCCGCTGTTGTTGTTGTTGTTGTTGTTGTACAATCCTTGGTGTGCAAGCGTGTCCGGCCCAGATACGGTGGGTGACGCCAGGCTGAACACTGACCCCTGCGATTGTGTTTGCGTTGCAGTCGCACCCCCGTTTCGTCGTGGATGTGGATGAAGTTATGGATGAAGTTGTAGATGTAGTCACAGGTGCAATCGGACCCCTGATCTCAAACTCGTCCAAGGCACCGTGCTTCGCCGATGTCGTCAGTGCCGTGGATGGGACTGACTTAGAGAGTCTTGCCCTTGGTGATGAGTGGTGTGAGTCACGACCATTGAAATGGATCACCTAAGAAAGAAAACAAGTATCAGCATATTGTTATGGGGAGAAAGAGACCTTGCATGCGTGAACGTACCCAACCATCTTCCGGTGCTTGTTTCCAGCTCACCATTTTCGCGAACGCCAATGATAATGTTCAGGCCATTGTCATGAGTGCTAAGGCCCTGTCCGTGGCCCTGCAAGCCATAGCCAATGAGGGCTAACAATCACACGATCACGCATAGCCATGAGCTCCTTGCGAAGGTATGTGCTGTGTCAGTCCTTGATATATTTCACAATTGGGTCAGCTTTTCATGTGACAGAATAAGGAAAAGTGACACTTGCCAATTCTCATTATTGACTTGATCACCATAACCGGGAGTATCCAGGATGTTAAGGCGCAGTCACACCCCATTGTCCATAATGACTGCATTGAGGCTTACATGTGAGTGACGTTGCCGACACGCAAGAACCTTGAAAGGCAGTGGAGAAAATACCGCACCATGAGAGACCGTCTGAATCTCCGTGGTCTGATGCGCAGGCTCATCAGCCTCATGTCCGCCCTTTGAGTCAATGAGGTGATGCGAAATAAGGGTCGACTTTCCCAGATCAGTCTAACCTAGTAAGCAAAAACCGATAGGTTAGACATTGCTAGACTACGCTCAGCTTGGAGGGTACTAGAAGTTCTGGAGGGAATGGGACATACCAACGACTATCACATTGAATTGGAAACTGCGCTTGAGTAGTTTATACTCAATTTGGTTGGTAATCAAGTCAAAACCAGCGTAAGAGGCAGCAAGAATCTCTTGGACGTCTGCAGTGGCCATTGGTAGCATAACTGTCAGCAGCTAGAAAGAAAAGAAAGGAGCGAGAGAGCCAGAGCGCTGAGTAGGAGACCGCAAACGCAAACTGCAAACCGACTCAGGTAGGCCCACGGAAAGTCCTCTGGCAAAGTAACCAGGCCTCAGGACCGATGTCGCGCACAAATGTTGATAAGTGGCACAGGCAGAGCTGCAGAGGATGGGCTGGTTCTGGGCGTGCAGTGCGAGAGGATGGGCTGGAACATCAGTAAACCCTGGAAAATGTCATAGAGCTGTAGTAAGCCATAGCAAGCCATAGACACTATAGGTACTGTAGTGTTATTGTGCCATAGACTGATAGAGGTGGTAAACTTCATAGAAAATTATAGATGTTATAGTTACTAAAGTGTCCTATGTGCCATAGACTGGTAGAGGTGGTAGACTCCATAGAGAATTATAGATCCTATAGTTACTAAAGTGTCCTATATGTCAGACTTGTAGAGGCTGTAGATTTCATAGAGGGTCATAGAACTAGTATTACATACGAAAAAGGTCATATTATATAGATTAATAACTTGTGAATGGCTACACTTATCAAAATAGTGTCTTAAGTAATCTTTTAGCCATTAGTACATTCTATTTGTATAAATATTTTCGTGATTTTAGCTAATTTATTTAAGCAGTTATTGTGCTTTCTTTTTTTAGCTGAGCGCAAACCAAAGTAGCTATTAAAATATGATTAAGCACCTTAATATATGTTTGCCCAGTTGGTGTAGTGGTCAAAAGCACTGCCAGGCATTTAACTGGGCAGGCTGTTGGTTCAAACCACCAAGTTGGTAAAATTTCCTAAGTTAAAATTTCTTAAGATTAAGTAGATAAGATAGATAATAGATTAAGATAAGATAAAAATAATAAATAAGATAGTAAATAATAAATAATTCAATAAAAATTAGATTAGATAATAGATTAGATAAGATAAGATAATAAATAATAGTAATAAAAATAAGAATAAGAATTTTTTTGGTCATGACTAATAGTCTACATAGAACTACCATAGTATATGTCAACTATCATAGTGCTACATAGAACATAGACATGTCTATGGGCTCTATGGGCTCTATGGACCTATCATAATACTATATAGAACTATGTAGATGACCCAGGATTTACTGATGAATATTGAACTGGTGACAGTGCTGGTGGAACAGAAGAGCCACTCCCCATGTTGTAGCTGGCATGAGTTGGTGGGGTGGCAGTCGTAGCTGGTGGATTCAAGGGTGGATTAGAATAATCGACCGATGTTGTGGTGGGCGACGTGATGCGAGAAACATGAACAAGTTGGATTTCCCACACACCACGTGATAAGATGTTGAAGTCTTTTCACGTCACTCGCTGTCCAACTCTACAGCACAACAGTAACTAACGCCCATTCGCTGCTTGTGAGAATGTCCAGAAGAAGAATATTGAGCTTCCCATATTCCCTACCACCATCGGCTCTTTCCTACAGACCAAGGAAATTTGTGCTGCTCGTGCCAACCACAACCTCCACCGTCGCCTCTTCCGCCTGATGGAAGGTCTGTCTCTTTCTCTGGAACTTGCTTTTGGATCTGTCTGCTTTCACAGCCTCACTCTCATCTTTCTTTCGCCCCTCCTCTACCCTGCCATTCCCTTTTATCCATGAACGACACACAGACTGCTTTTGCAACTCAATATCCTCCTTGCGGTTTTGATTTGACACGATGAAGGTTCATCACTTTTTTTCTGTGGGATATCACTGATCTCTACTCGTAGCACCCCATGAATACTGTTGGTGGTCCCGACACCAGGAAGGCCTGCTGGTCGCCTACACCTGCCACTAGCGGTCTGGTCGCACCTACTTCCCGTGACGCCTTTGCAGGTGCTCTTTATTCCATCTCCGTTAATACGCCAACTGCGACCATGTCCAGACAGATCACCCCAGTACTGCAAATGCTTCTGTTCAGCAGCAACGTTGTCCACTTTCCACGATCGGCTTTGACCTTCTCATCCATGGGGAGCTGGAGCACAATGACATCGTTCAATTATTCTTTGGTGAGAAACTGAATGGTTTCGTCTTCACACAGAACGGGTCACGTCTCCGTGGAGGTGCACTGCCTGCGCGGCAGCAGCTGCGTCGAGGTGCGGCTTCCGGTTAGCATGACCACTACATCAATTTTGTCCCCACCCCCAAAGTCGTCGAATACATGTCGGTGAGGTGAGATGGTGGAGGCCCTGGGGCACGTCTAAAAGCCATGTCAACCAGGTACAGAGCTATGTGTCTTGCTATGTTCGTCCCCCCACCATTGCATCCAATGTCTCGCATCCTGACCAGATCCCCAGAGTGTAACCAAGTACACTATACAGAGGCGGTGACAATCACTGGGAACCTCGAGCAACACAGATCGCTAGTGTCGACGGCGCTCGCACTCGCGCTCCACCACGCTCTTGTTCTCTCTCCCCTTCCCGCTCATGGCGTTGCTCAGCTTTGCCTGGCTGCTGTCGTTTGCGCCATTTGCGACCCCAGTCAATAGGTATGTATGTCAGTTATATAAGAATTTGTATACTGATTATTAATTTATTAATGCTAGCTTCTGGGTTCTCGTCGTTCTGTACCAGTGTCATCATGCGTCACGTCACCCTTGTCACCGCCCATTGCCCTCATCACTGCCTGTCGCCTCGTCACCGCTCGTCACCCTCATCACCGCCCGTCACTCGTCACCCTTGTCACCGCCTGTCACCCACACAAGCATCCCTGCTCGAGTCTCGAGGATGCGCGGTTGCATGTTTCCATCCTGTTACCCTCAATTGCCCCATGCTTCAACATGTATCATTGCTACTGTGCTTTAACATGCATCAATTTCTCATGCACTGTTAGTTCTTGTTTAGCTGAATGGATTTCTTGGTATCTCTTAATATAATTGTGACAATAATTTGTGCCTGAACTATGAAATCTTGAAAGTGACTTGAACAGTATAGATAGACTTTATTTTGGTCTTGAGTAACTTTAAAAATAAGTTGACATCTTAAGAAGTGCTTATAAATGCTTGAGAAAATAAATTTAGCCTCTTTACTATAGAATCAAGCAAATCTCAAGATAAAAATAAAGTATAATTTGTAGACCTATGTCTTGGATTAAGAGACATTGTCTTGAATTCTCAGTCTTGAATTTGCTTGAAATCCTTGAATTAAGCAAATTAAGAGTGATAAAGGCATTCCACCTTTTGCTGATGTAGCTGCTACTTTTATCACAATTCATAGGGCAAATGCGCATTGGCGATGTGTATAATACCACAAGCTTTATGACAACCATTGTAAATGAATATAGGGCAATTGTAATACAATTGTAAATGAACATAGGGCAGTTGTAATATGATTGTAATATGATTGTAAATGAATATAGGGCAGTTGTAATAAAATTGTAATACAATTGTAATAAGATTGTAAATAAGTATAGGGCAATTGTAATATAATTGTAAATGAATATAGGGCAGTTGTAATACAAGTATATTTCCGGTGTTTTTGTTTTTCTTATGTTTTTTAGTATGTTTTTTTCTGTATGTTTTTTTTTCTGTATGTTTTTTTTTTCCATATGTTTTTTTTCCATATGTTTTTTCTTCATGTTTCTTTTTAGTATGTTTTTTTTGGGTATGTTTTTTTTGGTATGTTTTTTTTGGTATGTTTTTTTTTTAATATGTTTTTTTTCACATTTTTTTCTTCATCTATTTTTCTTCCCATCTTTTTTGGCATTATATTTTTATATTTTTACAGTTTCAACAGTATATATATTATATAATTAAAAATATTAAGCTTACTATTTTTTACAGTGCTAAGCATAATATATCTACTATTAAAGATAGTAAATACATTAATTTTACATATATAATATATATATTATCACCATTAAGCCAATATGTCATTTATTGATCAATAAGTATGTAAATTTAATAAAATAGAAAATAAACAAAAGATTGAAAAAAATATAACTAATACTGATTTAAACAGTCAATAAGGGAGCTCACAATATATACTAA
>QLOU01001153.1:903-16196 GCA_003313715.1 Russula abietina
TGCCCATCGACGTTCCTCGATCTTGAAGACGAGGAGGAGGAGGAGAAGATCCGCTCTCGCTGGTCCTGCTCCACCGTCGCCACTCTTGCCCCACCGCTCACCTCATCGCCTCCTTCACCAACTTCACGCCTCCGTCTCCATCTTGCCTCCGTTGCCCGGCGCGTACGCATCCGCCGAGCTGGCTGGAGTAATGGTGGCAGCGAGCGTACAGCGAGTATGCACAGTGCGGAGGGGACGTTGCACGTACGTAGCTCGAGTGAGCCCGACAAGCTCAGGTTCGGGCACTGAGACAGCAGCCTGCTCGGATTTCCGGCGCGGACCTATTCCTTCAAGCTCTTCTCACGCTAAGTGAGAAGACAAGGGAAGACAACACTTCCTTTGGATCTGGCCCTTTGTTATTTTTTTTTGATTCTTCTTCAACGAACAATGACGACAATAACTGACACCTTATCTTTTTCATTCGGGACTATGGCGCTTGTTCTAATTTTCCTTCCATTGTTTCTTGCCTTTTCATTCTTCACTATTCTTTCAATCTGTATCATAAAAAGAGAACGTCTCACCTCCACGTCACCACGCATATTTATATTATCTCTTGGCGACGACCGCCATGGCAACCACTTAATCCACTCTTTTTGCTTTTTGTAGCCATCCCCCCTCCGACGCGCATATATAGGCTCGTTTTATCGTAGCCAGTCACTGCCTTTGTATTCGAATTATACGACTGTATCGAATTTCAATGCACCCCATTACTCAAAGGACATCATGTTGGTTGCTTGTAACGTATGTCGTGTCGTCCCAGGTCTGCGATACGTAGCATGGACCAGAGCAGGATCGCCCGCCCAAGTGCAAATACCCTTTAACCGCACAATAGAGCCATAATACATATGTGGCCAAAAGTTTTCTATCCTTCCACTGCGCACTCGTACGTTCAGTACGTAGGCCGCGACCCAATACTATATAGTAAGTTAACTCCCCCTACCATGCGCCGTCCCGACTTCGGCATCAGCCTTTGCCGCCCGCCGCACTGCTCCGCCGCGAAGCAGCGCGCTTCAACAGCCAAGCGAGATTCTCATAAACGACAAACGTGACGCACGTGCCCGGAAGCACCCTGACGATATTCGTGGCCAGGCCGCGATAGAACCCTCCGATGCCTTCGTGCGCCCAGGTGTGTGCTATTGTGGATGGGATGGTGCTGTGGTGGGTGCGCGCGAGCAGTGAGTCGTCCTACTGACGTTTTTTAGTATTATTTTTTTTCGCCCTCCGTATGAGACGGAAGAGAAGAGAAAGTGCGACACGCTTACCTGTATTCTTGAGCGGATCACTTGGTATGGGTATGTTGCGCATAACGCCGCCAGTTTTGACGCTGCGGACATGACCGTGTACGCCGTATTGGACTAGCAAAAGCAAAAGCAAAAGGCCAGCGGTTAGTTTCACGTGTGTGTGTGTTTCTTTGGGTGAATAATGTGAATGTGAATGTGGTCCCTTACCAGCTTGTCATCGTCCATTGTCCACGCGCGCCCGAGCTTTTCGAGCCTCCGCCGCCTACGCTCGAAAGCCCAAAGTTTCATTTTTTCGTACGCCATAAACTGCAGCGCCCCGTTGCCCACGCCCACTAGCGCAAGCGTCGTGCCGCGGTAGAGCCCGCGTAGACCCTCGTCACGAAATATCGCACGGGTCCCACCTAGATGGTTATTTGTTATTATTCCGCGCGCGGCATAGCAGCAGCAGCAGCAGCAGCAGTAGCAACAGCGAAACAGCGAACGAAACACGCACTCCAGAGGCCCCGGTGAGCGGCGGGAGAATTGGGCGGCGCGGTGAACGTACGCACTTTGACCACCCATATCGGATTCGTCAAGATGGCCGTTACGGCGCCTTTTACAGTAATGACCAAAAGTCAGCAAGAACTTCGGGTGAGAATCAACAAACATTGCGAACTCGCTTCGGCGGAATAGAGGAGATACTGTGAGGCTGAGAGGGGTCTATCGGGCGCTCCGACCGTCGCGCGACGCTTGAGTTGATTATAACTATTTTTAAAGAGCAAATAAGGGTAAGGGCAAAAGATAACGTGGAAGATGAATGAAGAATGAAGGAACGCACAAGAGAAAGTAAAGTCCCCAACTGCTCGCGTTACCAGCGACGTTCGGTCCAAGACCGCGATAAAGCCCTCGCCACCCCTCGCTCGCGTGTATATCACGCAATGCCAGCCAGATACCGCGTCCGATCCCACTAACCGGCGCACGCGTCGATACTTGAAACTTGACTTTGAGCAAGTCGAGCGGGTTCATGCAAAGCACCGCCGCCGTTCCCGCTCCAATACCCGCAAACGCGTGGTCCTGCCCCAAAAAGAGTGAAGTTGAGTTGAATTTGAGTTGAGTTTGAGTAGTAGTGCGCGTACTAGTGCATGTGTTGGGAAGAAACTTGGATGTGCATATGGATTCGGAATCGGTGACTGTGTGGACATGCGATACGATGCGATGCGACGCGACTCGAATTGGACGGAGATGCTCGATCCCCCCCTTTCTTTCGTTTCTTTTTTTTACTGTGGTGTCGACGACCCGCTGGAGGGGTGAATAATAAGCGAGATGACTCCAAACGAACGAGTCGTGAACTCCACGGGATTTCCGATTTCGCGGGCCGTTATGGGCCGATCCGTGCCTGACGGTGACGAGTTTTAACACGGCACACCTGCACCTGCACGGCTCTGCAGTATATTTCTCACACATGCCTTGAGAGCATCGCAACACGGGAACAGTCTACTCCCATACAACACTGGCACAGATTAAACATTTTCGCCTTTACTGAGGTTTCTCCGGACGGTCCTTTGCATCCGCGTCTAGCCGTCCACATGATCGACTCGGATTTGCAGTTCACCCCGACACCATGGTCGAATTCTGGAGAAACTGGCCTTCAAGCTTCCTGTTTAATTTTTTCATATCACTCATACGAGAGACCGTGAGAAGGCCTTCAGACTCAGAGTCCCTTATCGAAAATCAGAAGGGTCGGATTCTTATTAAGAGTCCCCCGACACGTTGCCATTTGCCAATGGGCCTGGGCCCATGGCTTATCGTTTAAATGATGGCCGGGACTGTAGTAACTCACTGATATCCCCACAAGTGATACACTCTTCTTTCACCCAACGGTACAACTAACTGTCACATCATATTCACATCGTCGCTCAGGGTATATCTTCGCGTTTGCAATGGGTAAGTCGTGTTTTCATCATCGATACAGAATCCCAGCCTCTGAGATCGCAATTCAGACCCAGTACGCGACCTCAACAATTATCTTCAAGTGTGGCGGGATGCTCGTGGCAACTTAACGCGCCACTTTTCATGGTTCCTCCAACAGGAGGGCCCCGAGTTGGAAAGGATCCACTACGCTACCGCTAGACGTGAGCCTCTCGGTCAAACTGACAACTGGGCGCTGAATCCGAGCTACGCAGTTCATGGGAGGACTATTGGCTCGGGAAGTGGTTCTTCCCCAGCTTACGCCAAGCAAGAGGCTGCCACGCAGGCTCTGGCGCATCTGAGATCCCTCCCTGCAAATCATCATCTATTTTCTCTGTAGCGATATCTCAAGAAACCAGGACGTTGATGTCAGAGAGGTCGAGATACTGTATTCCAATGTCTTGTAAAGTCTTTTCTTAGCGATAGTGGGCCATGTACTACCCCCAGTTCTCCGAATTGACCAAATATCTTGGTTTATACAAAACGTGGTTACCAACAGTGTGTGGTGATAAAATGTTTTGTCTAAGTCTGGACATGCCAGTGGGAGGAGTGGTGTTTTTCGGGTCCAATTACAATCATGTCATTACTAGCATCCTATTTATGCCGCATTCTGAGTCTCACAATCCCACATCTGGATTTAGACTGGAACGTGCATGTTCGCGATGAGGAAATCATCGGCGCATGACCAGGCCCGTACCACAACCCTGGTCGCACCACCACAAACAGCGGAAGGAGGAACGATGGGATGATGGACCATCCCGGAGCGAAAATGCGATGTTGCCAACCCCATTAATTACGTAACTGACAACAGCTTATCGCCGATTGGAATTAAAGTAATAAAATAAAACAATCCTTCTCCTCAAGTCATTTTCACCCTCTTTAGATCACTTCTGCTATGACTAAAGTGCAGCGTTACACGGTCGATACAAGCCGTTTTCGTTTTCACGCCACTCACCCCATACAGTACTCGAGTACAATGCCGTGACAATTTTTTGGTGCGGTGGCAGTGATGGCACAGCGCCACATGTACTGACAGACGCTGGACAGTTGCGCCCACAAATTCCCTTCCCTTCCGCCATGTCAGTAGACCAACCGTTTAACATTTACAGGGAGCAACTCTCGTCCCTGTATCACGGTGTTGCGTTGTGGGACCCAAAGCCTGTTGAGAATCTTCACAAACAACCAGGCCACGTTTCGATCGGCGATGTTGGTTATCTAGATAATGGGGCTTTCATGCGCATGTTTAATGTGACGCTTCCCTGGGACCATCCCTCAAACAAATTGCTCGGAGAACTGGAGAAGTACAAGCGTATTGAGCCAAGATATTTCAGCGATCAGCGCGATGTCCGTGATAACGAAATTCGTGAAGGAGAGTACCACACTCCTCATGTGTCCAAAGAAGATAATATTGGTGCTAATATACATGGGGAGTGAGTCGTTAGCCTAGTATCCTGGACAGTTTCGACCCACTTATAATTTCCGCAATCGTAGTTCCATAGGTCAAATGTATCAGTGCAAGGCTCAGCATCGTGGAGCTCTTTTGTTTCTCCCTCACAAGGGCCACCGCAAAGATGTTATACCCATAAAAGTGTTCCAGGAGTACATCAAAGATAACGTGGACGACTGGTTCCGCTGGTCCAGAGAGATGAAGTTGCCCGTTGAGCAAACAGAAGACCTCATTCTTGTTACTGGGTGTACTTTGGTTACATCATGGGCTGCTGCCGCGTTCGATGGCCACATGTCGGTGGATTCGGACTCCACAATATCTCTGGAGACCAGAAAGTCCGATAATGGGGGGGCACAATTTGTTTGGCGCAACAATCATGGACTCGTTGATTATCACAACAGTCGTTTCTATTCAGTCCGTACCCTAGGCTATGTCTTTTCGCCGTGATCTTATGTTCCCTTCGATATACTAGAATGTTAAAGAACATCTACCTCAAAACCAATGCGTCTTTATCAGGGGGTTTCGTGCAAAGCGTACTTTCTTCCGGACCATACCAATGCGCGCTGCTGCAGAACCCCTTCCTGACGACCCAGACGACCATCGGGAGGATGAGACACAAGTGACACGAATTCCAAATAGCTCAAAGGTAAGCATTTACCCCGTATGAGGCGATGAGGAAAGAAAGCTTGACGCCCTAGAACCAGTATCGCGACCCGCTGATCGGAATATTAGATTACATCACACAGGTCTGTCACCTGAATATGACCGCTCATTTTAATAGCACTCAGCATACCAAAAGAGATGTAACGAGGACATCTCTGCAGCCGAGCACATTATGGCCATTGTCCATGACGATGACCTTCGGCTTATCGAAGGCAAGGTATGTCCAAGTCAAAATGTTGGCATTTATATCCGAAGTAACCTAGTAGTTGTACTTGCCTAGGAAACTCTGACTGCGGATTCAATTGAGGAGTTTTTGCATGAAAAACAAATACCCTTGCTCATTGAGAATGGCGGTGTGCCCTCTAATGTTTCAAGGATTGTAGGATGAGCTGAATATCGGTTTCGACAGCCGCGATCCTACGCGACCCAGCAGATAACAAACCTCCGGTTTCCAATGAGAACGCCAGCTATATCTCCGCACCTACTATGGGGAGTTACGAGGGTAGCGGGGGGTTGGGTAAGCTAGGTATTCATGGATACAGAATCCCAGCCTCTGAGTGCAATTCAGACGCAGTACGCGACCTCCACGATACTCTTCAAATGTTGCGGGATGCCCGTGGCAACTTGACGCGCCACTTTTCATGGTCCCTCGGACAGGAGGGCCTCGATAATCAACAGATCCACTACGCTACCGCTAAACGTGAGCCCCTCAGTTGATATGATAATCGGGCGCTGAATTCAAGCTGTGCAGTTCATGGCCATACTATTGGCTCGGGAAGTGGCTCTTCCAGTGCTAACGCCAAGCATATGGCTGCCTCGCAGGCTCTGCAATATTTGAAATCCCTCCCCCCAGAAGATCCTATATTTTCCCTAACGCCCTCTCTAAGACAGACTCCGCCACTGGCCTCCCGTGGTCCCGGACCATCGTCGGCGTCTAGCTCCCCGCGAACTCCATCATCGCCTAGCAGTTACGGTCGGCTGCCATCTTCCCCGCTTTTACGGTTCCGACCTTCGCCCCCATTCCAGCCCGGAAGCCTAGGCGATCGACGTTCTGTGAACTCTGCTGATGGCGGCGGAGGTGGAAGTATGGGTGGCGGTGGCGATAAGGGCCGTAAACGGTACTCAACTAGCTTCGGTCATCGGTACGAGGATCCGCTGGGAGGCGCCAGCGAGGTAAGCACTGGAAGTGATAAAAGGAAAGAAAGAGGGAGCGACAAGGGCGGGGTGCGTCCTCAATCCTTCCATTTCATCTGTAATCCTATCATTGACCACGGCCTACATCAGAGCTCATTCTTTGACGCGAATGCAGATGAAGAGGACCTGTCTGCCTTTATTAGTGATGCAAGTCAGCCAAAACCATTGATCCACCAATATCGCGCGCAGACTCCCGATCCCCTACTCGGCCATATACTCGAGGGTCATTTACCCGATCAGTTAGGGAAACCATCACGATCGTCCAGTCCCGCTGGCGCGCCATATGCACGTGGAAGTCCAGACTCGAGTAATGCACTCGGGTTGGGACTGGCTGTGACAGGGCCGCTCCTGACGAATGAAGATGCAGTTGATGATCAATTACGTCGCATGAACGCCGCTTTTATGGCATCGCTCGAGATGTTAAGCAGTCCCCGACGCCGCGAGTGGACAAGGTCGAGTCCAGGACACAGACCGGTCAGTCCCCCCGATGAGGAAGTTCGGAGTTTAGGTTCTCCTCGGCTGCGCGTGGAACACACTGGCATAAGTGAATTCACGGAAGAGGAGAGCATGAGCGGAAGCACAAGTGCGAACCAGAACTGGCGGGAAGAGGCAGCGCGTGGGTACATGCAGAGTCTGCTGTCGCAACCGAGACCTGCCTCTCGCACGAGTAGTATCGCATCAGAGGAGGTGATTGGCAAGTTGGAGTTGGATTAGGGTCGACAGAGCATGGGCCAGTAAGAGCGTTAGACAGGATAACGATGTGATGACTCTTTATACACACCGGTCCCTCAACTTACATGGCTGACAACCTTTTCTTCTTCAAACACCCATCCCATCAGGGTTTTGTAACATAATTGTAGCCTTCTCGCTCTTATCACCCACAGCGAATATCTCTTGCTCGGCGGCGGAATCTATTCGTGAGGCGGTGATGGGGATGACGGTTCCGGATTCCAGGCGCGACTTATGCTCCTGGGTTCATTCTCGAAACCGCGGTAAGTGATATCTCAAGAAATTGTTGTAAGGTGGAAGACTCAGCTGCCTCCGCGCCAGCGCCCCTAGACACCCCCTGAGACGTCCAGGGCATGGGCCCCACTGGCAGCTTCAATCTCCCTTACGACGTGTCGACACACAGTCGCCCAAGTCGCCCCGGATCGCTAGACTTGGAATAGTCGGCCGAGGTGATGTACAGTCTATATTTCCACTTCCAGCACATCTTTCCTTTATCGCTGCGGTGCCTTTTCGACTTCGACAACCATGCGCGGGCACGACTTGGAACATCCCAGTTTACGGTTACGCGTCTTTTTTTTTTCATTGGTCTTGTAGCGTGCAGGAGAGACGCGCCTGTGAGTTTGGGGGAAAACAAGATTGCGAGAACTAGAGAGATTAATAAAGGACTGTTAGCGCAAAGACGATTGAGAAATGCACACCGCAGCCCGGTAGCTCATGTCGGTGTGAGTCCTCCAACGTGAAGGGAAGAGAGAAGAAAAAGAAAGAGAGAGACGCATCCTGGGACGGCTGGCTCACACGAAAAAGAGGGAAAACTTCACAATCATATTGAGACGGTCCATAAGTTATGCGTGCACGTGAGCGAGCAACTAGGGAACATCTTACGTAACTGACAACAACTTATCACCAATTTGGAATTAAAAAATAATCAATCCTTCTCATGAACTCTCTCACTTCTGCTACAGTGCAGCGTTTCCCGTGACTTTCTCTGGTAGATAACAAGCCGTTTTCACGTCACTTTCCCCATGAGTACTCGAGTATAGTGTTGTGACAATTGTGCCATCACTTTTTCACACGGCACAGATGCTGGACGGCGGTTGCGCCCAACACGACAGGCAGGAGCGAATAAGCAGAGTTGACTTATAGTCAACTAATCGGTCAATTAATGTCCAATAAATCGACAAATAAGCTGGCATGACTTTTATTACAAATTATATAAAATAAATTGAGTCATTTGTCGACCTCTTTTTATGTGTCGAAAAATTATGAATAAATATACCTGAATAATTTAATATAAGTTGTGCACTTAACAGAGCTCTAATAATTTCTCATTGTATTTAAACTAGAGTTGTGATTTCTAATACACTTATCATAACTTAGTTTAAATATAATGAGAAATTAGTAGAGCTCTGTTAAGCGTGTAACTTATACTAAATTATTCAAGTCTATTTATTCATAATTTTTTGTCACATATGGAGAGGTCCCCAAATGACTTATTTTATTTTATATAATTTGTAATAACAGTTGTGTCGACTTATTTGTCGATTTATTGGACATTAATTGACTGATTAGTTGACTATAAGTCGACTCTACTTATTCGTTCCTGCCCGTCGTGCAAGCACCCTTTCTTCCCGCCCATCATGTCAGTAGACCAGCCGTTCAAGATTTACCGGGAGCAACTCTCGTCCCAGTATCACGGTCTTGCGTTGTGGGACCCACAGCCTGTTGAGAATCTTCACAAACAACCCCCCCACGTTTCGATTGGCGATGTTGGTTATCTAGATAATGGGGCTTTCATTCGCATGTTCAATGTGACGCTTCCCTGGGACGATCCCTCAAACCAATTACTCGGAAAACCGGGGAACTACGAGCGTCTTGATCCAATACATCTCGACCATCTCCGATATAAGGAAATTCGCGAAGGAGAGTACTACACTCATGATGTGACCAAAGTAGATAATGTTGGTGCTAACACACATGAGGAGTAAGTCATAATCCTGTCCTGGACAGCTTCAGCCCACTTATGATTTTCGTTGCTTGTAGTTCCATAGGTCAAATGTATCAGTGCAAGGCTCAGCATCGTGGAGCACTTTTGTTTCTTCCTCACAAGGGCCATCGCAAAGATGTTTTACCCATAAAATTGTTCAAGGCGTACATCAGAGATAACGTGGACAACTGGTTTTACTGGTCCAAGAAGATGATGTTACCCGTCGAGCAAATGGAGGACCTCATTTTTGTTACTGGGTGTACTCTGGTTACATCATGGGCTGCTGCTGCGTTCGATACCCATATGTCAGCGGACTCGGACGCCACGACAATATCTCTCGAGGCCGCAAAGTTCGATAATGGTGGAGTACATTTTGTTTGGCGCAACGTTTGTGGACCCGTAGAATATCACAACAGTCGTTTCGAGCCAGTCCGTTCCTTTTCCTGGGCTATGTCTTCTTTCCGCGAACTTATGTCTCTCCTTTGTCGTGCTAGAAATTTCAAGAACCTCTACCTCAGGACCAATGCGTCTTTATCAGGGGGTTTCGTGCAAAGCGCACCTTTTTCCGGACTATACCGATGCGGGCTGCTGCAGAACCCCTTCCTGACGACCCTGGCGACCGTCGAGAGGATGGGACACAAGTGACACGAATTCCGGATAGCTCAAAGGTAAGTATTTATTCTGATGAGGAAAGAAAGCCTGATGCCCTAGTACCAGTACCGCGACCCGCTCGTTGGGATATTAGATTATATCATACAGGTTTGTTCGCCTGAATATGATCACTCGTTTTAATGGCACTCAGTGTATCAAAAGAAATGTTACGAGGACATCTCAGCAGCCGACTCGGAGGACATTATTGCCATTGTTGCCATTGTCCATGACGATGACCTTCGGCTTATCGAAGGCGAGGTATGTCCAAGTCAAAATGCTGGTATCTACACCCGAAGTAACCTAGTAATGTACTTGCTTAGGAAACCCTGAGTGCCGATTTAATTGAAGATTTTTTACGTGAAAAACAAATGCCTTTGCTCGTTGAGAATGGCGGTGCGCCCTCTGATGTTTCGAGGATTTCAGGATGAGCTGAATGTCGGTTTCCGAGTCGACAGCCGCGACCATCCAACCAAGCATCCAACACGCCTCAGCAGATAATGAACTTCCGGTTTCTGAAGAGAAGAAAGCCAGCTATGTCTCCGCGTCTTCCACGTGTAAGATACGTTTTCACCGATACAGATCCCAGCCTCTGAGGGCACAATTTAGACCCACAGGCTGTAAGCCACCTCAATGATTTTCTTCAACGGCGGCATGGCCTGGGTGGCGGTAGCAACTTGACACGCCACTTTTCGTGGTTCCTCCAGCATGAGGGCCCCGACCATCAAAGACACCACTTTGCTACTGCTAAACGTGAGCCTCTCGCTCAGATCAATCTGACAACTGGGCACTGAGTTCAAGCTTGCGCAGTTCATGGCCAGACTATTGGTTCAGGACGTGGCCTTTCCATTCGTAAGGCCAAACAAGAGGGTGCCGCGCAGGCTCTGGCATATCTGACATCCCTCCCTGAAAATGATCCTTTATTTTCTCTCTGAGCTGATATCAGGACGTTAATGTCCAAGTGGCCAAGATATCTCAATGTCTCATATATCTTTGGTTTATATAACTCAAACAGTGTGTCATAATGAACTGTCTTGTCCGAGCAAGGCCTGGGAGGAGTTGCATTTACCGTGTCTACAGTAGGTACAATCACGTTCATCAACAACACCGGATCGTGCATGCTCACGATGAGGGGACGACCAGGCCCATATCACAACCCCTTGGTCGCGCCACCACCAACAACGGGTGGAGGGATGAGATGGGTTGATGGACGATCGGATTCTCCCGGAGCGCTTCGGAAAATAGTAGCCTGCGCATGAAGGGAGGTAAACGCGAAACGCGCTAGCTAGCACGGCCGGCCGCCTGGAACTCGGAGTCCGACAAGACCACATTGTAGCCTTTGTAGGTTGTGGTCATTGCGTACTGTACGCTCAGATCGGATCTTCTCCCGAATATAGTTTGCTCTTCCAACTCCAACACATATTGCTCCACCTTTTCAGCCCAATCGCCCAAACCCTTCAGCTTCGTAAAAGTAGAATTATCATCAACCAACTTTTGCGATTTGAAATTATCGGCCATCACAACAAATAAAAAGCGCCATGGCCTGTTTTTACTAGGGCGGAGGGCTTCGAGCGGTGTTCCAAGTCTGAGAAAACCTTGAAGACGCCGAAGACCTGAGACAGCAATAGTACTAGGGTGGTCCTTATTCATCGTGATCTGAATACAGGTCAAGACTGCCTCCTCTGGGTCGTTCGGGTCATAGAGGATTGAGTCAACGGCCGGAAAGTTACGAGATAAAGGGATCAAATGCAGTGGCTCTCGGCCCTGAACCGCTTTGGTGATTTCAGAGGAAAACGCCGCCGAATCCTCCTGAAAGGTGACATGTCGAATGTGTCCGTGATAGTTCCAATTCATTTCGTTGGAGTGGGTTAAACCACGTATTGGAAACTCGAATTTGGTACGAATGCCATTACACAAGTGGTTCAAGACCTGCCTTTTGAACAGATGAGCCCGGAGCGTTGCTGCTGCAGGAATCCCTGAAAGTTTGTGGTAGAAGTCGGCGGCCGCATCAGCTTTGTTGATTTCGTATTGCTGTAGCAAAATATTCAAAGCCCATCCCGAGACAATTTCATACTGGCAATGTGAGAGCAACCGGTTTGTGATTGTATCGGTATCGACTGGATGGATTTGAAAGACTAAATGGGAGACGTTAGAGACACGCGTTCGACTGCCGCCCGTTCTGGAGTTGCGAAGCAGCTTCACGATATCGCTCCAATTGTTTGCGGTGTCTTTGATTACAGACGCGACCTCCTCGATACTTTCTGCCAATTTATTAGATGACGTGACTTCGAAGCATCGACGAGGATTATAGCCAAAATACGAGGACGACTCCCTGAGCAACTTGAAGGAGAGATCAGAGCGATTAAGGAATATCCTACAAAGGCATCAGTCGAGTGTTGAAAGCAATGCTAAGTAAGACCAACCCAGTTAATATGAGCTCCTCGTACGACCACAGTTTAATTGCAATTTTGGAAACGTATGAACCTGAGCCTAATTGCTTGGACCATTTCGGGTATGTGCCTTTTGGCGATGATGCCACAATTAGCTGCACTGAGGGACGGCGGAGGATTTTTCTGGGTGCGAAATTCATCCCGTCGCCGTCAACAAAGGCCACAATTGTTTCGTCTGATGACCACGACCGGATCATCTCAACACCCTTCTCGGCGACATGATAGACAGTCCCTTCTTCGGCTTGGTACAAGAATGGGAGACCTTCAATCATATGCTCGATCATCCTAAGATATAGATACACCGTCTTTCCTTGATATAAGCGAAGAGTGGTTAGATTCTGTGAAAACAGGGAGACAAGAAACTCACCCGTTCCGGGTTGACCACTAACTACCACCGAACCACCGCTGTCTTGAGGTTTTTTCTTGATAAGATCTGTGATGTCGTTGTATTCTTGACGAAGTAAAAGTGGCAAGGGAAAGCGGCTCGGCACTCTCTCCTTGAGCCCCAAAGTTGTCAGATCCAGAAAGTTAAGAGTGGACGGCAAGAGTGAGTTGATTTCAGGGTCGTTATCTTCTACTCGATCATCATTGTCGTCAAAAAGGCGCGGTGACAAAGCGGCTTCTTCCGACCGGAGGAAGTTGAGCTTGACACTTAGGACATCACTTTTTTTGCCATCGTAATCCGGCGAGTCACGATCCGGGTGTAACACCTTCAGGCGGTTCTGCAGTGCTGCATAATGCGCTTGGGTGATCTCTACCTTTCGGAAAAGTTGCGGTATGAGACGGCTTTGGCTCCAAATCTTTGAGTAAACTTCCCTTAACCATGGGAGGTTGGACTCCGGGTCGTCGTCATCGGCAGCACGAGATTGGTTTCCAGGGACTGGTACTAAGAAATGGCGCAAAAGAGAACGTATGAAGTAAAGTACTTACCTTCCGTCGGTAAATCGACGAAAACGTGGATGTGGTCGTGGGGAGGTGGCTCGAGCCAAATTTTAGAAATTGGAGACATCACATCCCACAACGGTTCGAGTTGGTCATTGACATCGGGCCGATATTCGCCACTCCATATCTTATCCCTCAGCGCATAAAAATCTACATCAATCTACGGAAGCAATGAGCCCATTTATTAGATCAATCAACGTTCGCATAGAGATTATGCATAATACAGCGCACCTTTGTAAGAATGAGATCCTTAGGGTCATATCCGACGAAAGACCTGGAGGACCCATTTTTGTAAATTTCCTTCTCCAACCCGGAGATGGATATGGACGATGAGACGACGACATCAAAGGGTTTTTTATCTCCTTGCACAAGGCACCAAAGTTTGTAGTCGGTATCGGGCATTTAAGTTGGAGACGTTGTCATGTCAGTGGGAGTGTCATGTGTCGTGGAAAGGGTTCGTGTTCGCGGAAAGGGTCAAGGGTGGTTGGCGTTGTCGTACGGTAGCTTACGTAACATTTCAAATCTTATCTTCACTTTTCAAATTTCAACACTGGCCGTGCATCCAACTCGCTTTCAAAGTCATCATTTCCATCACCACCATCGTGCTTTGATCAGGTTCGACCTGGACCGATCGTGGTCATCTCGTGCCCGGGCCTGGCTGCCCTCAAAAATCCCTTTTGTTTTTTTATTATTGTTCGTTACTGGTAACTTATAATAAAGAGTTGAAGCGCCCCCAGCCTCCGATGGACCTGATCGTGATTCGGCGCGTTTTCGGCGATGTCTGTGCCAGTGCCAAAGTGCATCACTACTACTGTACTACTAGTAGAGCGAGGCGGACGAATGGCGGCGGTGCGGTGCGGTGCAGTGCGCCGGAAGGGGACCACGTATGATACTGTACGACCCAGTTTAGATTGCTGACATCGATAGCAACGGCTGCGCGATATGGGAACGGGAACAGCAGACAACTCCATGGAAAAGTGGCACACGCACAAATCAAAGACCCACCTATCACGACCCCAAATTCTACAACACAAAGATCCTTCCGCCGGCATTTCTCAGCGCATTCGCACTGAGGCGCCTGAGTACCAGAATGACCCTAATCGAGAGGCATCACCACAAACCCATCCATGATCTATCTGATGACTGATGTGTTATCAACAACCAAACCTAACCTATGGTAAAAACATCATATACAGAAACATGCCAAGAATCCCAGGTTCGGGAACCCAGGACAATCAATCAATATATCAATCGCCACTATAATCCGGCGCTAAATCTGGGGAAAGATAGATAACAGATCTCCCACGATGTCCACCTTTCTATATCGTCCACGGTGATCGAGTGGGTTCTTCAAGCTTGGACTCTCACACCCAACCCCCATTATTCACATGTGCGTACAGTGTCGGTGACCAGGCGCCAGGTTTGCCTACACTGCACACTGCACACCCCGGATCTCTATACCCCTTGACGGTCCAAACGCACGAGCTGCATGGAACTGGTGTCGAAAGTGCCAGCCTTGATCAACTCCAAATCTTCTCGGAGCTTCTTGAAAAGCACCACCTTGTCCTTGCGCTGCCAGTGTGTCAACTCGTGCAGATATAACCTACACGTAGCGCGAACGGGCGCACCTGATGGCTTACGACACGCCCAGAACTGCTCGGAAACACGCAGAAAAGCGTTTCGCGTACTTTCGTGTTCTAGAGCAAGATAATAGTAGTAAGTATAGAGATGTCAGTCAACGGCAAAACCCTGGGCAAGAAGGACCCGTCTTGCTTGCTTACTTTGGGTACCACATCGTGAACAGTCTTGTAAGGCTGTATTCCGTAGACAAACGTCGATTGTGTAGTAGCCGTGGTGGCCTTCTTTGGAGTTACAGTTACCGGGAAGTACGGCGAGGAGACGACTGGGCCCCGGCGTCGTCCAGCCGGCACCGGCACCGTGACCGAAGTAGATGATCGCAAGACACGACCGGCATCCAATTTGGAAGAATTGGCCGTAATGCTTGTGCC
>QLOU01001154.1:0-20345 GCA_003313715.1 Russula abietina
CTAGAATACACGCGTGCGTCAGGTCGAAACGCAGCGAAATGCCGTGATCTGAGCACACCGTGAAAGACCAGTGTCGGGTGAGATCCTCTTGGCTGGTTGAAGCGGACGGTACACCAGTCGCGGCACGTCTGGCCGTTGTGCTCGTTGATTGCCACATTGTGTTAGAAGAACTGGAGCTAGTTGAAGGTCTTTGATCCCAAGACTCCGGTCGGGTGGTACCAGTTGGGAGAGCGGACAAAGAACTCTGAGAAGAGCGATGTGAGTAGGTTGACCATGGCCAGTGTGGCCGTGACAAAACGCGCCCACTTAACGGCGCAGGTGAGGACTGTGGAGAACCTATGTGTGGTAAGTTGTCACTCGAAGACATCGTTCATGACCTCAACACCGCGAACTGCGGTCGCACCGAACCGCAAATTGTCTCTTTCTCACGAATTTTCACGTGGCTCGTACATAATGCTAGCTGGTGACTACGGTACATGTTCGAAAAGTAGAATGGCGGGTCTCCATAGAGGGTAGGACCCCTCGTCAAAAGGTCTTTATGGGACCTCAATACGTTGCCCAGAGCCCTTCCGGAAAGACACTCCGCATCACTAAAAGGCTGCTTTAGGGATATGAATATAGTGAACTGTAGAAGACACATACCACGCCAGTGCTCCAACGCGTTGCTTTTCTGCCAGTCCATAAGTCGGTTGCTCGTGTCGTTAAGAACCCACTTTTCTCCATCCTTAGTGTCTCCGCGGATAAGTTTCATATCCACCTCACGTTTCTGGAGCGTGTCAAAGATCACGGTGCGGAGATGTGAACCTGCGTAGTCCGTCTCAGCTGGCGAGCGGAAGAACAGCGGTTTTGTAGAGGGAGAACAGAAAAACACCTGCATAATGGAACTCAGAATCTCGATCCATAATCGGAACAGTAAGACAAACCAGGTTGACAAAATTGTTAACCAGGTCAGGTTGATCATCTAAAAGGTCGTGTAGCACACGACACTGGCCGAAACTCTTCTGCAACGTAAATAGGATTGCTTTCATGGAATCTGAGTTTACCTTCCCGGCGGTGTTCTTTAATAATTCGGATATGAGCGTATATCATTCATAGTGCATACTTAGGCTCACTACTGCAACTACGCCCTCAGGATTCATAATAGCCTTCAAGTCTTCCCAGAATTGTAGAGTGAATAGATGTGCCGGCACTCCGCCGCCAGAAAAGCAATCATGCACCACGTAGTCATATTTGTCGGCATTTGAATGTTGCATGGATCGTCGTTTCTCGGAGACAACGACGCGGGCGTCTTCCAAAAAGACACGATCACCGTCAAGTTCGGGTAGTCCAAAGTACTGACGAGATGCGTTGTATACAGCAGGGTCAATTTCAACGACCGTTACGTCGATTTTTTGCCTCGCAAAAGAGGTAGCCGAGATACCGGCTCCCAAACCACTATAAGATATCAAGCTTTACTTGAATAGTGCAAGATAAATACAGGAGCGCACATGAATAGTGCTTTCTCCTGCCCACTTCGTATCGCTCGATCAGTTGTGTCAAACAAGCGAACGGCTCCTTGTAACATAAACGCGCTGTAAATGGAATCTCCAAGGGGCGTACCCGTAGCGTCGAGTGTAGGGGCACTGTCATCTCTTGTCGATACCTGGTCCCCAATCCAGACGCCACCCAAAATGGAATGCGATGCACGGAGATATCTGAACGAAGTCGGGTATTGTCCAGATGCGCCTGGTACCCAGGAGCCAGACGGTAAAGACTCGCCAACAACTATTTTGCCCGTAACGGATGGTATAGAGGATAGTATTCGTAGTGGAAATTTCGGGTGTGTGTAAGGCTCTGTCAGAGGCTGGGACAACAGGGGAGGATTTGAAAGCCAAAGCAAAGCGGGAAGGGTCAGGATAACAAGCCTAAAGAACCAGCTCGAGGAAACAGTGGACAAGGGTTCGTCCAGATTACGCTGTCGTCCCACGAAAGATGACATCGAAGCGGGTGCTGAGAAAAAAGCATATAATGCAATGGAAATACCACCAATTATGCGAAGCTAGAGAAATCATAAGGCTTAGACGTGAGAAAAGGTAGCCTAACTACCCACGATGTCACTGTCAGAGTATCCGAAACGATACGAATCTATTACGCTGCTCCAGACGAGTTGAAGTCCGGTAATGCTCGTAGCACACGCCGGAAGGATGGTAAAGCGTGTAGTACTATTATCGGTTGTAAAAGACTCGAATGTAGCCTAAATATTATGAGCGCATAAGAAACGCAGAAAAGAAACGTGTCCACACCGTTATCCGTTTAACCAGAGAGACACCGAAATATACAACCGGAAAGAGGACGACCAGGTGCGTGACTGTAGAACCAATAACGGGGTCCCCAATTCTTCCGCTATAGAGTGCTATCCAATAAGATGAGGCGGGGATCAATGTGACCAAGCCACCCAAGACGGCGAAAGAAGGCCATAGAGGGGGCACAGGTCCAAATGCGCCAGCGATGGTCGCAGCCCACACAACCTTATCTATGTGGAAGTTAGTAGGAACGCTCCCATACAGCGGATCTAATGCGCGGATGTAGAGAAAGGCGACCAGTGAGTTAGATGCGATGAGCAACAGTATGGGGAAGACGAGTGCAAGGTAAACACGGGATTTCTTCCTTTCTTCTCCCTCAGGACGTACTTGCAGGGGCTCGCGAGCCTGAGGGGGAACGGGGACTGTCGAATTCTGCTTTGTTTTTCTGTGCGATGCTGCAGCGCTATCTCGTTTTCTGCGTGCTTGTTGAGGCATACTTCATTCACGCTGACAGTCTTGCTGGCGCTGGCAGGGACACCACGGCCCGCGGCCGAACCTGACGCGTCTCACGTCTCACGTGCTTGCCCTGCCCTTATTTCGTTACTACTGTAGTAACGACCACGGCTGGCCCTGGGTCTATCATTCATACTCGTACCCAAGTGTTTGAACAATGGAAAAAAATGCTCAACATCCCAGTGAACCTGTTCCCGTCTTCGACAACTTCGACGTCGATCTGGTTCTCAAGGTGTTGTCGCACACTGCATTCAGCAAGCCTTTTGATTCTCTTCCTTGATAGAAGATTCTGACGGGGTGCTATTAGGTCCATTCTTTCTCTTCTTTCTGCCCATCTTCTTTTATTCCCAGGGGGAAAAATTAAATGATACTCCCGTCTTGGTAACATCCGTGTATTGGGTATTAGTATCGTCATTCTGTGCGTTGTCTCCTGAGATCAGATAACTGGGATGAACCTTTTCCTCAAGGGCTTTTGAAATGGTACTCAAGGTTATATCGCAACCAGGGAAATTTGCTTTTCGGGCCAGGCTCAGTTGACTGGGGTGAACAAATTGTACTCATTACAGGAGGTGTGCCTCAGTCGCCGTTCACGCTGCTTCCTTCGAACCGTCTACACAGGAGCTTCTGGAGTTGGGGAGCTACTTGCAAACACTTTGGCAGTCCGCAATGTCACAGTTGTTGTCCTTGACGTAAAGCCTATCGTCACCGAGAACTGTGCGTACCTTTCCGGAACACACGACCACGACCTCTGTTGATCAGTTTTCAGATAACATCACTTACTATAAATGCGATGTCTCGAAACTGGAGGAGGTAGAAGCTGTCGCGAAGTCGGTCATTGAAGAGGTATGTCGCAATATCCCCTTCGATGCACATAATATAGACCGCATTTTGCAGATTGGCCATCCTACCGTACTAGTCAACAATGCTGGCGTTGCTCAAGGAAAGCTCATCCTGGACCTCTCACCTGAAGATATTAAGCAGTCCGTATCTTTTCTCGTTGCAGAATTAAAAAAAACCCCGTCTAATCTACCTGCCAGAACCTTCGATGTCAACGCTCTTGCTCATTTCTGGATTCTGAAGACATTCCTCCCTGAAATGATCAGAAATAAGTCTGGTCATATCGTCAGTTATCCCCATTCTCGTCAACGCTAGTATTTGCTTACTAGCCGTGCAGGTCACCGTATCTTCTATCGCTGGTCTCTACGGGGTGGCACAGCTGAGTTCGTTGTTTGCACGACGTTACTTTACCTTACTCCTCTGACTGAAATGGCTACAGCCGATTATAATGCATCTAAGGCTGCTACTATTTCATTGCATGAGTCGCTGCGGTATGAACTTGACAAGCGGTATGTTTACCAAAGCCAGATTACAAGAATGACTTCTGACTCTAGCGAGCTAGTTATCACGCCCCCCAGATCCGTACTAGTTTAGTCATCCCAGGCCACATTCAAACACCTCTTTTCTCAACCATCCGACTCCCCAGCAACCGGCTTTTCCGCTTCTGCTTCCCTTCCTTGGAGCCGATCTCCGTAGTAAAAGCAATTATCCGAGCGTTGGACGAGCAACACTCGCAGACGATCTACTTGCCGTTCTTTGCGAACTTCACGCCACTGCTGCGTCTGTTTCCTAGCTTTTTGAGAGATTTCGCCCAATGGGTAATCTTATTTCACTCCGCTTCCTATGCTTCGCTAACATATTGTGTAGTTTACGGATGCAGACTACGCTATGGAAAGCTTCGTTAAAATAACTGGCCGTCGAGAGGGTGAAGGGGCTGTCCCTGACCTATCCACCCGTTCCAAAAGCGACTAGAGTAACCCGCCTTTATGATTTTGCTAAATTATAAGCTACGATTTGACTTCCCCTGAGGGTTTGAATAGCCATGGTGCCATTACATGTGCACCACAAGACACTAAGTGGAAGTTGGAGGTCAAATCACTGCAATGTGTCCACTAAATGATATGAAAGCAGTGGACTGGGGATCGCCAAAGATCTCATTCATAGAAAAGTACATCATCTCAATTTCTGTGGTAAGGGCAGTGAAACACTCGATTTGCCTTTCAACTTGTGCATGATGCAATATATGAGATATGACGTGAGGCATGTAAACATATAACAAGTAGAAGTCAAGGCAACCTGTTCCACAGAACGATACTACTCGGATTGTGTCATGCCTTGACGGCATACTTCCTCCGTGGAAAGTGAGCATCCTTCTTATGTTGCTTGAGCGTCTTGAGAGACCTTTCGTGCTACGACCAAAAGTATTAGACGATGTGGTTGAAAAGGCCATGAATGTCTAAGATCACCTTGGTCAATCGCCGCCGGATGGCACGAGTCTTCTTCGGTCTGAGGTCAAGCGGAAGGTATTTCTTGTTTCTGTAATACTCCCGAATATTTTGACGTGCTTTTTGGTTGGTCACAGTGAGCACCCGGGCGATCGACTTGCGCACGGTGTTACTACACACATAGGTGGGCCCAAGTTTAACAGAACGAGAATTGCAAACATACATCTTGGTCAGCTTGGACGCTGAGCCGCCAGCGATCTTCTGCACACGCAATGTGAGAAGCTCACGCTTCAGCTCATCCAATTGCTTTGCCAGGTCATTCCTGGTCCTGATGAGTAAAACACATCTGCTTTCAACGAACTTGCAAGATTAGGCACTGGAATCTAGACGTACTTTGACTGAAGCTCGTTTGCCTTGACCTTGTTTGGCATCTCGCGAGAAAAATCTATAAATAACGACAGCGTATGAGCGATGCGACATGATGATTTGAAGGTAGTTGATTACATTGAGAAGAACGGCCTTGAACGTGTTACGTCGATCGTGTTGCTGATGCAAATGTCAGTGAGGACAAACTTTACAGTTCTTCAGCCACACTTCCCACGTACCGGGAATTACCGGCCCGACTGGTAGATTTAAATCACCTTATCACGAACGGGTTTCATGACTTCGCGAAGAAGCTTATTTCGCCCCTGTATCGATCTTCACGACGGTCGTGTGAAGCAAATTGTTGGGGGCACACTCTCTGAAACAGATCCTGGATCCTTGAAAACAAACTTTATCGCAAAGTATGCCACGGGTTTTCCCCGCCACCCAATCTAACTAACTTAGTATGAAGAGAAACGCCTGGAGAGTTTGCACGGCTGTACAAAATACACGGATTGGAAGGTGGACATCTGATTAAGCTTGGGCCGGGGAATGACGAGGCAGCTAAGGATGCGCTGAGAGCTTGGCCAGGTCCGCTTTGGCTCTGTCCTCATTGAGTGGCAGATCATGAATGGATCAAACACTCAGGGGGACTGCAAATCGGGGGCGGAATAACTGAAAAGAACGCATTATCATGGATAGAATGCGGTGCCAGCAAGGTGAGTTTTGTTATATCGAATATCCATAATAACAGAGCTTCGTTCAGGTTATCGTCACCTCGTATTTGTTTCCCGAGCAGAAATTCTCTCTTCAAAGACTACAGACAATATCTTCACTCGTGGGGAAGGAGCGTCTTGTCGTCGACGTTAGGTGTGTCCGCTAGCATGTGTTACGCTAAGAGTCTAGTCCCAGATGTAAATCAGCTGTCGACGGAGAGGACAGAAATGGATGGTAGCAATGAACAAGTGGCAAGACATCACCGACACAGAAGTCTGTCAAGGCACGGAAGAAGTTAACGTTCGTCGCCGAACCATACACGCTAAAATACCCTCGCAGAGACATTAGACTTGCTATCGAATTATTGCAGGTAGGGATGTGGTGCAACCATGAAAACGCGTCACTCATGTAATGGAAGCGAATTCCTTGTGCATGCAGCGGATGTCGAAGGTCTTTGCCGGGGTATTGACGAGGATCTCGTCGCTCGTACGTCTACCCGCAGTCTTCAAGTTGCCCTTCAACGCTAATGGACCAGTAGTCCTCGGTAAATGGTCAACCATATCAACAACTTATGCGGGCGGTGCCAAGGGTGAGATTGCTATCGCCATTCTGGTTTGTTTCTCACTCGCATTAAGATGTTTCGGACTTGAGAACGGTACAGCGACTTTCCGATGGACGTGTTGATCTGACCTATGGCAGGTTAGCGACTCAATATTGCTGCGTGATACCAATTCTGATCTCTAATATCATAAGTGCTCTGGATATATTTGGAGGAAATTTGGTCAGATTTCAGGATTTGGTTGAGTGGAACAGGACTGTTCTCTCAGAATCGTAAAAACCATATGTTTCTCGATATTCTTATTTCAACGAGTTGCTAGAAATACAGTGGTTGCATCGAAGGTCTGAAGTCACGTTCAGTACTTTAATGAAGCTTCCAGTATTCTCGTCAAGTGTTCCCTGCCATCCTCACCGGCAACATCCCCGACACCCGGAGCAAGATCCAGAACACGCCGTTGTGGCAGCGTTCCTTCTACAAGCATTGGAACATCTTGCTTTGAGTAACCAACCGCCTCGAGACCCCTTGGCACACCAAGGCCATCCAAGAACGATGCGATGGCTTCAAAAAGGTGACAGCCAACAGCACTGTCCGGAATAGAGGTTATGGATTGGTCGAGGGGAGTGGTTTGCTTGAAAACGGCGAGCGCTTGGCGGTGCCTATCAGGAAAGGAAGGCGCAGTAAATTGGAAGACGGCAGGACCAGTAAGAGCGACGCTAATCCCATGGGGTATAATTGGGTGGTTAACATGATAACCAGCGTGTTGATACTTGGGTCCTTTTTTGTTGAGCCCTGAAATCTGAAAACATATGCGTAAACGGACGTCAAGGGCACAAACAGTGATTTTACTGGATAGCTCATGCCGTGACAGAGATGGACACCAGCATTACCAAACCCGATACCAGCAAAAGATGCCGCCAGTCTAAAAAATTGATGAGTTTCCTCCTTCACTCTAACACGACAGAAATGTACAGTAGTTGACGACGCGCTTCGACATTGTCCTTATCTTTGGCCACTCTAGGGAGGTACTTCACGGTTTGCTCTAGGGCCCATAAGGAAAATATATCAGCTACGGGATTACTGCCTTGATATGCAGGTCGGAGGATGGGATTCGCGGGTCTTGGCGTGCGTTCCGTGTATCTACGGCAAGGGGATTAAACCCGAGTAGTAAGAGAGACAAGAGAACGAACGGGATTGCCGTGAAACTCTCCAAACTATGGAAGAGTACATCAAGGCCTGCGCTAATATGCACTGCGGTGGGGCAGGTTTCTGTATTGAACGTGTCGACGATTCCAAGGGTGGGCTTCAATGCGCGATTGGCAATGCCGGTCTTGAAAGATTTGGAAGTGATGTCAAGAATGGCGGTACCGGTAGTTTCGGAGCCAGTCCCAGCAGTAGTTGGAACTTGGTGACCCAGAGTCAGCTTATAAAAGGTCGGCATACACTGCACTTACCTGCGATTAGAGGGCGTAGGGGCTGGGAGATAGCCAGACCCTTCCCTATGGGGGCGTTAATGAAATCGTACAAGTCTGCATCCTTGTATACTGTGAACCTTCAGAGAGATCAATATGGGCGCTCGACCTGAAGATGGGCAACGCACAGATTGGCAGCCTTAGCAGTATCCATAACGCTTCCACCACCGACACTACGTGGCAATGAGCCACAATATCCACAGCTTATCATCGGTCCACGTACGCTAGGAAGTGGGAGAAATCATGTTGTCTTGACCAAGCAATTGCCTCTCGCCAACTCTCCTCGGTTGGTTCCGTCACGACGCGGTCGAATATTTCAAAATGTAAATCCTGCTGCGACGAGAGCGACTCGATCGCCTTGGAGTAATGTCAGGTGCGAACGTGACGCAACAGGAGTGAACCAACATGCCATCTTCATAGGGAAGAGGTTGGCAACGTTGGGGTCCGTGAAAACAGCCACCTATGGCATTTTCGTATCAGCATTGAACCACGTCAATGAACGCAGAACCGACTTTGGTTGCCTTCATGTTCTTCAAGTCCATACCGACCTCGCGAGTGACGCCATCTCCAAAGCGAAGATTAGACGCAGCAACCTGCATCGAAAGTCTGTCATGACTCCAACATACAAGCAAACAAGCATCTAAATACCTCAAAGGCATACTCCTTGTCTACCTTGTCGACTGGTGTCGCGAGTCTACGGAGCTGGTTGAAGACCGCATGGCGGTTGTGAGAAGTGTGAGATCCATGGCAAGGGCAGTTGGAGTGTTGTGAGGCATTGATGAGCCGGAGAATAGCAGCACGAGATGTGGTCGTCATTGTGGGTCGGATGGAGTACTGTAGCGGAGAAATTACGTTCTTTCCGGGGATAGTATAATTATATGACGAGAGAATTGCCGAGGACTATCTAATGATGGAGGGCAATGTCGAGAGTGTTAACGTTCAACGTTCAACTCGAACCTCCTCCTGCGATTGAGATATTGAGAGTTGAAATGGATCCGGACTCGTACCTGTCCCTGGCGTTGTTTCGCCTAAAGCTTTCCGTGGCCCTCCGATACACCTTCATTCCATCAACGCTCATTTTTTCTCTCGTTCCCTTTTCTTTTTCTTTTGGAGATGAAGTTTGCCATTATATTGTACTCTTTCGCTCTTTTCGCCACAACCTCGCCCGCTCTCAAGCTACCGATGAGGAAAACGAGCAAGCATTCACTGTGGAAAAGATCTGGGTCTACAACCATGTTATCCTCTTACAACCCTGATGTCTTTGCCTCGGCCTTGCCAGATGATGCTGATCTCAGGTGAGTGCTGATTTTGTCTTCGGGAATTGTGCGCTCAGAGCTCACTTTAAGCTCCGTCAATGACATGATCTATGTTGCCAACGTGCGTTTTTCAACGTTTAAATTAGTCAAACTCGTTCATTAATTCTCATCTAGATCACGCTTGGAGGCGTTGGTACGTGTCCCGACCTATATTCAGAGAGAGAAATCTCATCGATCCATAGATTATCACTTGCAACTGGACACCGGCTCATCTGACCTTTGGATAAAGGGCCAAAATTCACCACTACCCAACTCGAACCAAACAGTGGGTGCATGCTTGAACTTCGTACTGCACGATAACTGACTCCATAGTCAGTCAGCGACCTATAATCTGACTGTGAGTTATCATTTCTTCCAGGTCTTGGCTCAACTGACCTGACCTCTGCAGTATGGCATCGGGTGGGCCTTTGGTCACATATCCTACGCCACTGCACAATTTTCCGGGTTTGTCAACTCCTTTTCGTTCTGACCATGCTCTGAGATCATTCCCCTCTAGCGTATCCGTCCCAAACCAAGCATTTCTTGACGTATCTAGTGCCCAGAACCCTGCCATCACCTATGGTGCAAGTGGAATCATGGGTCTAGGCTTTACTTCTCTTTCTAGTATTGATTCCGCCGTCAACAAGACGGGTTCGTCATCAGGACGCAGCCTTCTGTACAATCTTTTTAGCGTAAACCCCAAGGAACCCAATTTCATAGCGATCTCTTTGCAGAGATCGACCGACCTGACTGCCGATGTCGAGGGGACCTTTCTCATCGGTGAACTAGATCCCGATTACTCTGCGGTTAACCAGACTCCTCCGATTCCTACCTTCCCCGTGGCTGACCCCACGCGCTGGACCGTTTTACTAGAAGGCATTTTGGATGCCAGTGGGAATACAACTGTTCCTATGACTAGCACCGTCCCGGGTGCACCATCAAACAAAGCGGTTGCATTACTGGATAGTGGAACGTCCTACAGGTGTGCTTGCATTCATCTGTAGCAAGTTTCGTGTCTTAGAGCGTCCCACAGCTATGCATCACCCGAGGTATGCGAGGCGATCTTCGGGAACCTCCCAGGGGCACAACTAGACCCGCAAACCGGGATATGGTCGGTCCCGTGCGGCACAGAGATCGATATCGCGATACAGATCAAGTAAAGGACATTTTTCTGTGATGCTATGCAACCCTGACGATTTCTCTAGCGGCCAAGTTTTTCCTCTGCACCCTCTTGACGTAGTTCCGAAAAGCAGCACTAATCCAAACAATTGCATGGGCTCCTTTATTCCCCAGGACATTTCAGCCATTGCCTCCGGTCACTTGTATGTACCTCCCTCATGAAAATTTAGTACCGGCGCTAAACAGATTGTTGTGGACTTCCAGTGACATGATCCTTGGCGACAACGTCCTCCGTTCCGTGTACTCTGTCTATGATTTCGGCGATTTTGATACTTCCGGAAATATGGGACATCCTTACCTCAAGTTTCTTTCCCTCATCGATCCGAATACCGCATCCAAGGATTTTGCAACCGCTCGAGGCAGTGTCGCCCGCACGAATATCTCGTACAATTCAATAAATTCGGCGACGTCTTCTTCTGGCAGAACCACGGTCTCCCTGTCGGACACAATCACAGATACGCTCAACAAGATCAACACCTACTTCCCTATTATGCTTGCGATCCTCGGGCTGAACGCCCTTGTTATCCTCCTGCTCGCTATTGCCGTTTTTATCTATATCTATCGTCGCCATAGGGCCAGTATATCATCTATGCAGAGGCGGAGGACAGCTCGTCGGCTCACGCCAATGCCAATGGCCCTTGCAGCGATGTCCTCGGACACGTTCACCCCACCACCACTCGAATTGATGCAACCCAATCCATCACACCACAATTACGAACCTGTCTCGATGGCGTTCACCGCCGACACGTTCGTCCCGCCTTCTCCCGCCTTCAGTCAATCTGCGAATGGCGGATTGAAAGGGGAACCTTTAGATGATCGGCCCAAGTCTGTTGCATGAGCTCCGTGTTTATTGTTATTTCACTGGTAAGGTGTACGGTACATCTCCAGGTCGCCGTCTGCTACCTTATTGATGTGTTACCCATACTGCATTCACAAATACCCCTTTTTAAACATAGTCACAGTCATGGCCAGGACAGTTTTTCGGTACTTTGGACGGTGGACATGTCATACAGTTACAGTGGTTTTTGGGGGTAATCGCATTACTGCCAGGGGACTTTGGCCAAGGAGTCTGGAATTTTCTACTGCAGATTACAAAAACGGTAATACTAATGAATGAAAATTCTTCGCTGTCAGGAATGAATTGCAAAGGGAAGTATATCCTAAAAAGGGCGCGAAAATGATGACAATATGAGGGAGTTTTCTCGTTCAATAGTCAAGATCAACTCCTTCGTCTCTGAGTCTTTTCTATGAATGACTCGGCCCGTTTTCGAATATCGGACCATGCCTCAACATCCACAGCATCGGGTTTTGCTTTTTCTGCGCCTTGGTATTCCGAGGCTTGCCCGACGATATCAAGTGCGAGTGATACATGGGTAGCCTTCTCCCTCGGGTCCAAGCGTTCGATGGCGGCCGAAGTCAAACCCCAGATATCGAAAACAGAAGAACCGTGCGAATTCAAGAGCTCGAAACAACGGCGCTTCTCATCCTGCCTTGCCATGGCCGCCAGGCGGAATAGGTACACCCAGGCCTTGACTGGAAGAGAGAGAGAGCTGGGGCCCTTCTCCGAGTCGTCGAGGATTGCTGCGTTGATTATTCGGAGCGCTGAATGCGGGTCTTTGCAGCGGTAGCAGAGTTCAAGCGAGGATACGATCAAGCGTTCGTTCAGCGTGCCAGTGGTTACCTCGGACCCGTGCTTCGGCGCGACCATCCACTCTACCCACGTAGCCACGTTTTCCGCACGGAAAGGTAAGGCCGAACCCGTTTTGGCGAGTAGGATGTGGGCGTGGATTAGTTTTCTCAGGTGCCACACGCCGAGGATACGACGCAACTGCATGGAATCCATCACGCTCTGTGCGTAGTGCACCCCCGTTTCTGGACGGCCGGCTGCGATGCAGCCGTCGAGGATTTCGTTGAGAATCCATGGCGTCAGCCCTACTTTCTTTTCTTCGTTTTCGGATGACGGCGGTGATGGAGGAGGTGAGTCACTTGGACTAGGGAGTCCACAGATGTCGCGTAGGATGTCGAACATGAGTTCGTGGTCGGTTGGATTGCCGCGGGAGAGTAACTTGACCATGGCCTCGATGGAACGCGGGTTGACATCGTGCTGTGGTTCTTTCTCGGAGCTGCGAATATGCCGTCGCCAAAAGTACTTTGCTTCGGACACCGATTCCGCAACGACTTCAGGATCATCGGTAGCGTCCAGCCGGTCGGCCAAGAGGGACAGAAGGGAGCTGTAAATTTTTGGATTGGGCGCTAGCGGACCACCCGTGTCCAACTCGTGGAAGACGTCAAATGCCTTTTGATACTTCCCAGCTTTACCAAGAATAGAGATGTAAAGGGCAATAGGGTATAGGATGAATGAGGCATCTTTCGATTCGTCTGCAGGGTCTTCGATTGAATCGCGGGTTCTTTGGAGGAGCTGCCTCAGTTGTCCATAGACAGAGTGCACCGATCCCAGCTGCGCTGTGAGCGGTTTCCAGTCGTCGACGGTGGCATAACCGCTCATCATCGTGGCATACGTCCTGACATTTGGCCTGAAACCTCGACGTTTCATCTATAACCCATGTTGTTCGGTCAGCCACTGGCAAGTGACCAAACCCAAAAAAGGAGGGGAGAAAGGGAATAACACATACATCTGTGAAGACGCTAAATGCGAGCTTGAATTTATTGGCGCTCATGCATTGCTGGATGATCGTGTTCCACACTTTGATATTTTGGGCGTTCCGTGGTGCCCGTTGGAGCGTTTTGACGGCATGTTCCACATCTCCCCGTTGGCAATGCGCGATGAGCCGCTGAGAAAGGTCATAAGGCTGCAAAAGTGGGCGCTTTTCTTCTCCAGATGAGGAGCGGGAGGAGGACGGTGATGTTTGTGAAGATTCGGAGTGCTGCGACTGCGGCTGCTGACGACGAGCGGAAGAAGAACGGTGGTCAGTAGCCGTCTTGTGACTAGGCGTGGAACGTGGTGGCTGCCCTTTTTCGGGTCTCGTGGGCGACCGCGACCGTGGTTTCTGGTCGAGAGTGCTGGACGGGGTGGTGGTAGTCAGCGGACGCGATGTCCGAGATTTAGGGGCTCGCAATCGCGAGGACGAGGTGAATGCGAGGGTCGCCACGGCCTTGCGCAACGAGCTCGAGGCTAAATAGGACATATGTGACATGTGCGTGAAAGCGAGTGCGGCCAGCTCTCCGGCTCCACCTTGATCCACACCACAGCCCGAGGCCGTATAAAGGACGACGGGGACGAACGGTCTTGGAGAGGTTTGGGTTTGACAAACACGGGGGGTTACGGTAAAACCAAAATGAAGAAGGTACTCTTCGACTTGCCCGCGTTCGGAACTACTCTCACTCTCGCTCTCACTCTCACTCTCCGCCTACTGCTGCCAGTGGCAAACGCACACCCCATCTGGCACGACTTCAACTCAAGGAGCTCCATTGATTCCTTCATCACAGGCTCCACTTTCCTCCTTGCAGGCGGCGTAAAGTTCGGTGTTCCGTATTATCTCACCTCCAGCGCACCATTGCCTTCAGGTACGATATAATTTATAGTTTGTTTGTCGGATGCGTCACGTACGCCCCGTGTAACCCATCATCATTCATCTCACACGAGGCAACAGGCTCCTCGACCGGTCACCTTACCATATCTCCCCGATTCAGTTCGGACGGCGCCCCGTTATTCTCCGTCCACAATGGACAACTCCTTCATCACACGAATGAATCCCATTTTTCATATGTCAATGCTATGAATGTTACACAAGATATGAACGGCTATCCACTGTTTAGGTTAACACTGGCAAGTCAACGTGATGGTCTCCTAGATGCCGTATGGCGTTGGAGAGGGGAATACCTGTATCTCGACGATGGCCAAAAATCCAATAACGGGCTGTACTACAAATGCGTGTTCCAAACCGGGGGAGAAGGTATCTATACGTCATTTGAAATGTGAGTCCACATTGCCCCGTTGACATCAGTAAAGTTATTAATAAATCCGTTGTCCACGGAAAGTACATCATCCCCTGAGTGCGGGGTGGTGACCCTGCATAGTTTCAGCAGTACTCCTGCTGACGAGTACTCAGAGCAACGACCCTTGTATTCCTAGTTGAATAATATCTGTTCACTTCGAAACGATGCAATTACTGTAACTATCGTAGACAAATTCAATAGATCTTGAATAACCCCATGACCGTCTACCGATATTGTGCTGTATGGTTCATTTTGACAAACTAAGATCTACCCGCCGAGCCAAGAAGGCGACGAAGAATAACGCTACGAAAGCAATCGAGACTACCTTAGGCTTCTGTAGATGCGCCGATAGTGGAACCTTATATGTGACCTGCCCAAACTCGTCAGCGGCGTTCAAATTGCCGTCCGCGCACTCACATAGATTAATCCGTTGTGTGTATCGGTCAAATTTTCGAATGTCAACGTGACAGCGGGGCGCCCAATGGAATCCAGGTATGTGATATGCGTTGAGCGCTCTTGAGTAATCGGAGCAAACGGAGGGTAAACATCAATATCCCTGCAAAGCCCAGTTCAGCAGCCAGGTAAATGTCTTGGGTTCACGCTGGCTTACGTTGCACCTTCTGGCAATATTATCTTCATTTCTGCCTCATTGACAATGGCACCTGGAACGACCGTTTGAATGGGGATGCCAGCGATATATAGGCCCGTGCTGGCGTCATATCCAGCCGAGTCCGCGAGGGGTGAATCCCATCCCAGGGTGAATGAGTAGTTCCAGCCACCCATGAGAGGATACCGTGGGCGCAGCTCAATTGTACTATATTTCTTGCTTTCGGAGGCTTTTGGCACGGACGGCGCAACACGCAGACGCGACGTAGACACGTTGCCATTAAGGTCGTAGTAGTATGCGGAATGAATTCCGGGGGGAAGGTGGAGGGTCAGGGCGGGTATCACATGCGGTGGTAGACGGTTATAATAAGTTTGGCTTTGGTGCACGAGGCGCGCAAAGTGACCTTTGAGTCTACCAATAACTGTTAGAACAAAATTCAGCAACGTAAACGAATTAGGCGTACCCAGGTCCGGCGTTGCGCAAGGCAATGTCGTTCTGAATGTTTAGGTTAGCTCCCCAGTGGCTGATCTCGGCAGAACGCTTCAAAGACGTAATCTCCACCACAGGGGCACCAAAGAAGTAGTGAACTGCGACGTGCTTCTGATGCTTTTCGATGAATGCTGCAGACGCCGACGGCGGAATGTTGTGAAAGGGACCATAGGTAATCGTTGCGCCCGATTTTGTCGCGATGTTATCGGTCGTGAAAGAATCCAAGCCCTCGGGGGTGGTGTACGAGATGATACGGGGTTCCGGCGCACTGATTTCGTGTTCAGTTATGCGCCATCGAATCGCCCTAGCTACACGCACCGAAGTTTAACCCTTTGCGTCGCAGTCTTATACGGACTAAGCACGAGCAGATCACCCTCATACTTGAGCGACTGGTCATTTTCCTGGCCAATCTTCTCAGGCCAAGGATAGGTGGTGTGTCCAAGTACGGTCTCAACAACCAGGTTGACCGTGCCATTAACGCTCAAAGGGTTTGGAATGTTGACGGTGTATGAGTAAGTGCCGCTAAGGTGTAAAAAGACGTGTCAATGTCGGTTGCGATGACGGTGAACATTGAGCCCGCACTCTTTGGGGTCGAGTAGACCAGCTGTCACCTTCAAGGGCTCACTCTGGCCCTTGAGCTTTGCTTCGAACCAGCTTACTGCTTGTGCTTCTTTCTCTCCTAGGCTAACGACGTACTGCTGTGCACCATCTTCGAGTGCTCGGATAGCATAGGTCGTTGCTACGTAGACGAGCGAACCACCGAGGTCAACGGTGCGCACAATGGCAGTATTTTCGAATGAGTGGGGAAGGGCGGAGACGAGTGTCGAAGAGAGGATGGCCAAGGCCAGAACTGGCAGACGATGCCAGTCGCGGAGAGCCATTGTCGATAGAAAGAGAAATGCTACGTGTCTATTTTAGGTAAGGCAGGCCCGTAACTAAAAGTTACCACGACCACATTGATCTCGGATTCCGCAAAGGTACGTCCTCCCTCACAAGTCCAGCAGAGACTATTCGCTTCAACTTTCGAGCACGCTCTTCCTCCAACAGCTGTAACCGTGTCTTCCCCTCTTTCAAAATCACACTCAGTCGCGAGTCTGGGTGAACACGGAACCCCATTTTACCGCGGCCTTTCACTTCTAATCGCTTAAGATTCTTCGGTCCCTTGGTCACCCAAGCTTCGGCTTTGCGTAGGACGTGTCACAGTTGGTCAAAACGCAAAAAAAGAAATGAGTAATAAAATAGACGTACCAATGACCATCTTCCTAGGATCAATGCCTTTTAATGTTCCGTGCGACTTGGCAACGACGAGCATGTTTCGGATACGTTTGCTCACTCGTTTCTCGCTGAATGTCATTTGCAAAATAGCAGAATCTATCGGCTTTCCGGAAATTTGTCGACCGAGTTTATTAAGTTTTCTATGTGAGATTTTGAAATTTGCCGTAGAGTATTTGTGCTGCGCCAGGTGAGAAAGGGTGAGTTAGTTATGTTCCAACGACCGAGAAGTGGGAGGGGGTCATATGCGTACATGATCACTCTGTTTTGGCACGCCCACCGATGGCTTCGAGTCCTTTTGTTGCGTCTTTTCATCTTCCGGGGCGACAGTATCAAAGACACTTTGGCTTGTGTCCTCAGCTTTGGTCCGTTTCGCTGTATCAATTTCACGATTCGACCGCTCCTGTCGCAAACCCGGGGTCACAGCAGCACGAAGCCACTCGAATGGATTCGTGCCAAATGATGCACTACCGCCAAACACGGTCATCAGCGAGGGAACTGGCGAGTGGGTGGGCCTGCTTACTGTCTACGTGATCCATACAACAGTAGGCGCGATGTTGAAACACTATGTCGCGAGGAGACAAAATGGCCCAGTACAGAAGCTAGTACTCATGTTAGTAGAGCGATGATATAAAGAGATTAAGACGCTTACATGCACCAGCAAGACGCTGCATGATCCTGACCAGGGAAAAGGCGAGGCCGGAGAAATCCGAAAGCGTGGAAGCGGAACACGACACGGTGCGTGTTCGCTCATAAACTCGAGCAACCACCCAACCATCTAGTCAGTCAGTCATGCTTTTCCTTGGAGGCATCTTTTACATCGGCTTGCTCCTTATAAATGCCGTAGCAGTCCTCAGTGAGGACCGTTTCCTCGCGCGCAGTGCGTGTCCCATTTTCAGAAGCACACGCCCTCACGACCCTCACACGTTTACCTGTTTGCAGTCGGATGGTCAACCGTTCGGCCGCCGAATAGTGTTGGTTTTCAACAGAATTATGATCAAGGCGCTGGATACGGGAACCCTGCGCAGGATATTGGCGTGAAGGGTAGGCTTATCAACCTGATAAGTGCTGTACGAACTGTCATGCGGAGTACGTTTCACCATTTTCGCTTGTGCTCGAGAACTAACATCAAGTAGTACCACTTATAGGAATAAACATAGTAGTCATCGTTTACGAACTCATACTCGGAAAATAAAGATCGAATACGTAAAGGGGAAGCATATCCTGCAGCCTGAAAGTCCAGCTCAACTCAGTTCATTCAACTTCTGATACTCATTCTCAATTTGATCCACGAAGTCCTTGACTTCATGGCCATTCTGCTTCTGGATTAGCTCAAGCTTCACGGCGAGGCTGCCAATGATTACTAACCTCACAACGTTGCCAGATTTCATCGTGAATACAAACCTTCTCCCTGTTGATAACGACAGTGCAGCTCTTGCTGTAGGGGTTGACGATTGAGCATTCAGGGAGGTAGGAGGGGGCGAGAGATGGATAGACATACGTAATTCCCAATGACTCTGCGACACGAATACTGTCGTGAAGCAGCTGCACCCCCTCTCTTCCTGTTCCGCTGCCATCCAGACCTATACATTGCCCAACCCCGCTTTCCTCCCAGTCAATACCGTGAATACGGGTACACTTCAGTGCTACGTCCGGACGTCCAATTTCGCCTCTGCCGTGATAGTTTTGGCACATGACGAATTCCCACCACGTCCTCATTGGTGTGTGCTTTGCAACGCACAGCTGTTGTACATTTCCGGCGCATTCATCGGGTCCATGCATACAAGTAACGCCGAAATACGGATCTGATCCATTGAGACTATTGAAAAGGGTTGGCCGATAAGCCCAGACGAGTCGGAGAGTGTTTGTATTGGTACATACGTAGCGACATAAGCGAGAGAAAGGTCGATCTTTTCGGTGACTCTTGGTATCACGTTATCGAACAATGTCTCGCAAAGGAGAGCGTCGGGACACCGGGACATGACACCCAAGGTAACAGGGACCCGAAGGAGATTCGATGACCATGATTGCTGCACGGGTCTGGCGCTAGCATATGCAGCTACAAGGCAAAGGGTGGTAACGACGCTTTTGGAGAGCATCATCGCTGTCGATGGCGTGAGCCAAAGAGCGTTTTGCCAAAAGTTGCGTCATTTCGTCATTTCCGCCACTTGACTGACACGTGCCCGTCTGGTGACTGATTGCCATCCCTGGCCTCAGCCTGCCAAACACGACATTGTAATGTAACTAGACTGACAAAGCTAAGCTAAGCTCGTACGAATCCTATCGCCGTTCATGAGCCTCTTTCCACCATCTTCGGGTATCAGCATCCGATTGCGGTGGCTCAAAATACCGGCATCGAGAGACAAACGCTGGTATGGAAACACAATCAGTCATATTTCACTTCGGAACATTCAAAGTGGCAGAGGGGTGGGTGGGTGGCGAAAAGGGCGCTGAAACTGGGACCGACCATCAATGGATCGTTGTCGAACAATCTTTTCGATCGCTATCTCGTTGCGCACTTGCCTGTACTACAAAGGAAAACCAGAGAGGGACGAACCGGCGGGAGAATTAGACCAAATAACAATGATAATAAACTAATTGTTTATTTTACCGTACCTTGGTCTCATCCGCCACCCCGACAGACAAAGAAGACGACGACGACGACGACGAGGGACGTCGTGCCACTCCATCATCATTGCCAACTCCGGCACGATGATCCGATTGATGAGCCACTTGTCGGGCATCGTCGTCCACGACCTTCACACAATAATCGATAATTTCAGCTCGGCGTTTCCAGTTGGCTTTGACCGGTGAAAGACATCAAGCTCTCCGCGTGATAATAGGGTTTTGTCCGCGCGCACCAACTAGTTCCTTCCATAGATACGCACATGCTTGTTCTTGCACACTCCCTTTTCCACTTGGCCCCAACCGATCCCGATCACGGAATTGTGCCGTGGTCCGGTTTATTCTCATCGTGACAGCGTCATCCAGCTTGCGGTACTCCTTGAGGAGCTCTAATGAATTATGGGTGGATGGAGGGATGGATGGATGAATGGATGGATGGGGGCAGGGGGAATCACATAATTTTGATGAGAACCATCACATGACGATTAGAACGGGCATATCGGGGAAAAGTCTGACGAAGACAAGTCACGAACCTTTGAATAGCGAGAGGTTATGACAAGTGGCAGGAGAAACATGCACCAACTGCGATGATTGAGAGGGCGACTGAACCGCAAGGCTACCCAAGAGCGGTGCGCGTGGAGACATATGTCAAAGGAGAGAGAGGCGGGGACGTCTCTTGTCGCAGTTGTTAGTTCACCCAGGAACTTGGTACTGAAACGATTACGACGCGACGGAA
>QLOU01001159.1:0-11852 GCA_003313715.1 Russula abietina
AATGTCGAAAAACAGGGGCTTCTTGTACTCTTTGTTATTCGCAGTCAGCGAGCCGCCGTTATATGCAAACCAGTCGTTCTTCAAACGGCTGCCTTCCTCCGCCAGCTCCTTGTCCAATTGATCGAAGTCTTCGCTTGCGAGCGGGAAAAACGCAGGGTCGCCGCTTACTATATGATCTGTGTCGACCGTTGATCGGACTGAACGAGCTTCTCGGAGATGAATATTGCTCCGTTGTATGAGTGTCAGAGCCTCGGCAAACCTCTTGACGGGAACGTAAGTAAGTGCCAAATACCGACATCTACATTTCGTTATTATTCATCAGTATTGTATTATTACGAGGACACAGTGAAGCTGACAAACTTACCTGCGTGCGTTCGTAAATGACACGCGGGTGTCGACAGCGGCCGCCAGGTCTGGACTCTCATCTACGATTGACAGCGTCCGCATCTGATTCAGGCTTTGAAGTATCGTGTCGAAGAGCTTGACTATAGCTGGATAAAGACGGGCATCGACGGTCTCCTTCTGGAATTTGGAGGACGCTGTCTTGCTTCCGGCATGCTTTCGAGACGCCTGTGAGTTCTGCGCCAGGATAGTAGAGATAAGCAGTGAGTCCCGCTGGATGCGGCGCGCGAGGAGGTGATAGACGATGAAGATATGAACGAAATGAATGTCCCGGACACCGGGCACAGACGACGTAGATGTCGAACCGCTTGCCTAAGATAAGAACGAGTGAGAGGGAGATCGTGAATGAGAACTGGACGCTGCTGACGTTTTTCTGAGCCTCTGCCAACTTGCGTGCCACATCCTCTGCATCGCTCAGCGCGAGCAGAATGTTGTCATATGCCGCAACACCACGCTTGGATTTCCCCCCTTTGGCCGGCCTTCGTTTCTTCGTTTCTTGATTGGTCCGAGTCGGCCTCGAAACATCTATGCTTTCCTCTCTGAGCTTAACCTCTCCTTCCTGCACTTTGACAAGGACATCGACAAGTTCGGGATTGCGCACGGGGACTGGTTCTCCTTCCCACAGCAGCGGTTGGAGCTTACGCTCGTTGCCCTTTGATCCAGCGCCCGATGCGTTCTTCAGCTTTTGCACAAGTGCCTCGTAACCATCAACGATCTGGGCGCGGTGTTGTGCAGATTGCTCCCGAACAATGCTATCAACGTCGTACGCCTTGGCACGACCTAACTCATGGGCACAATATCGAATCTCCGGGCCAATCTCGTCGCCAAAGTACGTAGCGAGTGCCTGGTCGCGACTCGTGTCTGCGCTTTCCGCAAGTTCGTCGAGGATCCCCCTTGCGACGCTCAGCTGCACGAGTCCATCTTCAAATTCGTCCCGGTAGCGCAGGAAACGACCATTGAGTACGAGCGTGTAAGCGGTCATCTCCAGAAGGTTTTCGGCGCCGAGGCTGCCAGCGTCGTATAACACCTGGCATTGCGAAAGGAGCTGCGTGGCCCAGTGGACGGCGCGACGGAACCGTCCAGTCGCATTGTGGCGGAGGGCGCTGGCCTTGGATGCATTTGCTGGGAAAGTGGCGAGAGATAAGAGTTCTTGCGCATAAGACCAGGCACGCTCTGCCTGGAAGAGTAGGAGTTGGAGACTGGAGGGATTGTCATTGACAAGGAGAGCGCATATAATCATAGGCAACGAACTGTCCATCCTGTATTTTGTCCTGAGGGACGACGGGAGGCTTTTTGAACTCGCGACCTCTTCCGTGTGTAACTTTGAGAGAAGACCGAAGTCTGTGAGTCCTGTTGGCACAATGTTTGCTGCAAGAATGTGAGAGATGAGCAAGTCGTCGGATTCGGATGGGCAATCAATCGTAACGCACCGATAACGCTCGTGATCATGATATCGAAGGCCATAAAGACTACGCTGCTCGTTCACGAGTTGGAGAGCTGGCGGAAAAGACGTTTAGATCGGGAGAGAAGTCAAGTTGTCCGTCTTTCGTCTTTACCTCTGAACGAAAGCGTTTTCGGAGCGTCGGCGGTCATGGCGGTCGAGTCGATTCCAAGTTTGAGCCGGCCCGACTTGGCTCTCCATCGTTTAACAGTCAACAGTGCCCGAGACAAATGGCAGAAGAAACACTCGTACCGACCCTACAGAATGTCCTGGACCAGAAATCCCTGAAGTGGATATTCTGCGGCATGTTTCTCTCCGCGTCCCTCGACTATTATTCCTGACCTACTATGTCCCCCTCTTTGTGCAGGTGGAAAGGGAGGCGTAGGTATGCCCGCCCCTCGTATTTCTCTAGCGTGTGGCAGTATTATCATATGGCCACGTCCTTGTGCCTAGGTAAAACAACGACATCGTGCTCCCTCGCTATCCAACTATCACAAGTCCGGGAATCAGTCCTACTTATCGTGCGTAACATCACCTCTCAATCTCACGGAGAAAACCATCACGCGCTCATGCATACGCACACGCACGCACCGCATCACCCTCACATAGTCCACCGATCCCGCACACAACCTCTCAGATGCATTTGGACAAAAGTTCTCCAAAGAAGCAACAAAAGTAAACGGCTTTGAAAACCTCTTTGCGATGGAGATCGACCCGACGAGCGCCATCCAAGAGATGGTCGATCAATGTCTGTATCACCTTCTTTTCTCTCTCTCCACATGTTCGAGGGCGTCAGAACTCTAGCTGACACGTATCATAAACATTTTTTCAAACAGCGGACCAGAATGGCATGATGGGCACCATGATGCAGGACCTCGCGTTCGCCATTCCTGGTGTAGATGAAGCCATGTCGTTTGCCGAGATCATGAAGTACGTCACGACTACCCTCTGCGCACTCGCACATATGGTGGCCCTTACTTACCATTACCGGTCACGCAAACCAACAAATAAAATTAAACCGGACAGGCACGTCAAATCCATGGAATACTCTGTAATTGTTTTCGACACGGCTCCAACTGGACACACACTACGGTTTCTCTCTTTTCCGAGCGTGCTCGAAAAGGCGCTGGGGAAGCTATCCACTCTGAGCGGGCGTATCGGACCAATGATAAATCAGGTATGTCAAAAAGTTTTTCTTTTTTTTTTTTTTCAGTTTCTGTGCCTTGAGGCGATGCGATCCACATTAATACTGTTCCATGCATGCAGATGTCCACGCTTATGGGTGGTCAGGCGGACGCGACCGAAGACATGTTCTCGAAGCTCGAATCCATGCGTGCGGTAATTACCGAAGTGAACACCCAATTTAAAGATCCCGTACGTACCCCGTGGTGCCGTGCCTGGAACCGTTCCCCTTGCCCTAGAACTTAACTTAACCTCCTCTCGCCCTCGGGCACATCGGGCGATCGACGTCACCATATAGGAAAAGACAACGTTCGTATGCGTGTGCATATCGGAGTTCCTCTCGCTGTACGAGACAGAGCGGCTCGTGCAGGAGCTGACGGCGTATGAAATCGACACGCACAATATAGTCGTGAACCAGCTGCTGTTTCCGAGGACCGGTGAGTCAACGAGATGCCAATCGTAATATGTCCATCATCGGTAATCGGTAATTTTCAACGCAGAGTCTAATTGTGAACACTGCCGGGTGCGCCACAGCATGCAGCAGAAGTATCTTAAAGAAGCGCACGAACTCTACGACGAGTTTTTCCACATCGTCCAGTTGCCCTTACTCACGGAGGAAGTCCGGGGTCCGCAGAAGCTTAAAGAGTTCAGCAAGATGCTCGTCGAACCGTACCAACCTGATGCATAGAAGTTTCCATCCAAGTCTAGGTGACCTCACCTTTTGACGCTGACTCTGGACGACGCGCGTCCCTTCATTTGTCTACTGTAGAGTGTTTGTTATGTTATGAATACAAGAGACATACCATCACACTATCGCATGTGGCGTGTTTTGTAGCTAGCGAACAGCCTCCATGAGATGCAACTAAACTCGTATACATGATACAAATACGGTACGCTAATGACAGGTGCCCACCCAGACACGCTGTCCGATCAAATCCCATATGAGCAACGGGAAAAAAACAATTAAGCGAAGGCTATAAACAACGAAAGATAGAAGGAAATGATGCAGGGGATACCGATACAAGGGTGATGTGGCAAGGTACAGAACTTGAAAGCACGAAAAAGGACTTCTCAGGTCGACAGAAAGCACAGCATAAACATAAATCATGGGCTCGTCAGCCGTGCTGTCAACTTCTCCAATATAGAGTTGACGCCCTGCGGGTCTAGTACTACCTTTGTCCCATCACAGCGAGCTTTATCTGTAAAATCGGAACAAAGCTCGTTGATGTCGATATTCTTATTGAACAGTGTGAGTGGATAGACCATTCGGAAATGAGGCGTTACTCACGCTAGCCTTAAAATGTGGGTGTGATGTGATGTTTCTCCATGCGGTAAGTACCTCGATATTATTGTCGCTCTTCTCGGTCATGGGAAATGTCGCATCTTTGCACATGATCATGGGACCATCGGCGCCCGCTGGCGCTCTAAATACTTGGCTCCGTTCCTCATTCTCCTGAGCTTGGGGTGGTGGAGGGGCGAATATCGAGCTACCTTCTGCCTGGATTCGTTGTTCCATCTGGGCCCTTGATTTCGGGCACTCTTTGTGAGGTTCAGAAGACGGGCCAAGCGCTGGTGATAAACCCTCTGACGATTTGAATGCAGGGCTGTCGTTTGAACTGGGGCCACTAGAGAGGGTATGGATGGATTGATGCATAACAGGACTCAATCCTGCGGCAGAGGCGGTAATGGGAGATGTCGCCGGGCTCTTCATCAGGACGTTGAAATTTATGGGGGATTGGGAACCAAAAATATGTCCACCGAAGAGCTCGTCGAAAGAGCCAGCTTGACTATTTCCCTCGTGAGAAGACGTCTGCCCTGTCCACTGCCCGAAAGATATATCATACGCGCTACCGGCTGGTGACTGAGCTGAACTCTTGGGAATAGGTGTGGTGTCGAGAGCAGTGGGGTCCGCGAAGGACATGAACATGGGATTGCTGGCGATAGTCTTGTAAGGCGTCTTTGAAGGAACAAATTGGCCGTAGCCAAAGTCATATGACATGATGGCATCGGTATCGGAGTCGTCCAGCAAGCTCATCGCAGAAGAGTCTAACGGAGTGAGAGTGCCAAAGTCGATGTCTGCTGGGAAGGCAGATGGCGTATCTAGCGACGATGACGACTGTGGTGTAGCGGCCTTCGTTGCCGCAGAGGGCGAAGGTGAAGGGACGTGGCTCGTAGATGAGAAGATTGATGACTCTGGTGGAGAGTCGAATGATAATGATGGGATGGCCCCGCTGAAGGGCCTGTCGCTAGATTCGCCATTCCGAGGAACTGAGAAGGTGAATGATGTGTTTCGAAGGGAAACATTCTCATCGCGGAGGCGTTTCAAAAGCTCTTTCAGATGTTGGTTTTCCGTCTCGGCGGTCACATTCTTGGCTTCAAGCTCAGCAACTTTGTCCTCAAGCTGGGTAATTACAGCTTAAAATCGAGTCTGAAAGATTGGGTTGCTATTTTGGCACTCACATCCTTTACGTGTTTCTCCTTACGCTCCCTGAATGCTCGCTGCGCAGCGCGATTCTGCTCCTTGCGTTTCATCAAGCGAGACTCATCCTGTGTATGCGGTGCGGTGGTTAGTCAACGGTCACGTATGAATGTTATACGAATGAGGGCAGCGCTCACCTGAGACGTTCCTGACTTTCGTCGGGCAGGGGACTTTTTGGCTGACAGAAGCGCCTCAGTGGTTGCGTGAGAGGATTGGGAGAGAAAGGCGACGAACAAGACTTTTGACTTGGGCTTTCCTCCTCCATGACATCATCTGCACTTGCCTTTCGCTTGAGTTCGTGACCATCCTGCTCGACGGTGCTATTGGTTGACTGGCGACGAGATGAAGAGGGATGATCGGTTGTGCTGGGGGGGCTGGGGCTACTCTCGTCGCTAAGCGGAGTGGGTGGTGCGGGCGCTGGCAAGTTGCTGATCTTGGAAGGGTCAACGCCATCATGGGATATTGGAAAGGCACTGGGAGGAGACGAGTCTGTGTTGTTGAACTGCTTCTGGAGGAGGGCGAGAAAGTCATTGTCTTGAATTTGGGAGAAACCAGAAGGGGAACGGGTGAAATCCCAGAGGGAAGGGGTGGTGTAATCCATGGCTTAGTAAGAGCGGGAAGGAGAGAAAGGTGGGTGAGAGTGGATGAGAGAGATATAAAGAGGAAAGAGGGGACAAGTCGCGGTGAAGACGGAGAGGATAAAGGGGGAAATGATACCACCCCGGTTCAATCATACTCTCTTCTCACTCTCTAATCGGCCCGAGCCCGAGCCCGACCTCTTCCCCCGGCAAACCGCGCGTCTCCGCACTCTCTCATCGTAACCGTCGTTACGCTCCTTCCCAGGTGGGCCATCAAATCGCGCACCCCTGAAGTATGCGGCAACTTGTTAACTTCCCTTCACACATCTTTGATGTGCCGCATCATCCCTCTGTCTGCGCCTGCCATGAACCAGCAATGATGTCCTTTCCGTTCACATATGCTCGGCATCCGATGACACGACGCGTGGCCCGTATTTTACGGATCTCACTCTCAGATCGATCCTCTCGGACCTTCTCGGCGTTTCTCCATTCGGTCCGTATTCCCGCGATAACCCATCACCCAATCAAGCAACCCCATCTCCCGTCGGTTTCCTCTGATCGCCGTCGGTGACCGTCCACTTCGCATAACTTACGCATATACCAATCACACGACATAAAAGGAAATTATAATGCTGATAATAACTAGACAGCCCGATGGATGCTTAACCAAACAAAAAAGAGGCGCCGATCACTGCAAATTACCGGCGGTCAGAACTCAGAAAACGTCTATGGAAGCAGAGGTGTCAGCTCACATAGTACTCTATCTCCAGCTTTGCCAATCGTGTCAATACATATTCAACCCTCAAATAACCGACGCCGACTTACATATAAAAATCCGACTTTTCTTGGCCAAAGCATGTTCAGTCCTGCCAGGTTGAAGAGTTGGCGGTTCAAGTCGTCTATAAGACGCTCTAACCGCTTCATCTCCTGAATAAAAGCCATTTCAGCCCTCGGTTCACTCTACCAGACACAAAAGAAACATACCCGCTCGTAGTGCGTCGAGATGACCAGCCTCGACAACTGCAAACTAAATATCTCTACACCATTGTCAAATACCGAACGCCATAGACTATAAGCCGATATAAGGATCTCGTTGATAGCATTGATGCTTTCCATGAACTGCCGAGGCGTGATCTGCAAGCAAAGACGCATCACATTGTAAATGTAAATTTGCACGAAAGAGGAAAGGCTTACGCGGCCCTCAAGCTCCATTGGATAAGCAGACATAAATTGCACAATCTCTCCTCCCGTATAATCACGTTCCACCCGCACGATCTCTCGCGGGTGATGTACCCCAATCCGTCCCATAGGTGGTGTATAGTATACCGAATCTTGTCCCGGTGGCCCAAAACGGTACGATGAAATTGGCACGCCGCCACGCCTTGCTTTCCCGGTGCTGCGCTCGAGAGCGTGAGCCGAACAGAACAGAAAAGAACAGTGGATGGGGGGAAAGGGTGTACAAGATAGAGACACTGGGAGAAGAAAAAACGCACGGTTTAGGCGGGAATGTCGGGAGTCCAACCACCACATAATCCTCAGATAATGGCGACGCCGCACCAGACTCCCATGGTGTAGGGTCGTGCGGCCCTCGCGGCTGCGAAGTTGTCTGCTGTACGTCTATAGGACTAGGTGGGAAATAGTTGATCCCGATAAACTGTACCGGAGATGACATTGTTGGTGGTCCTTCAGTAGTATCATCTGACTCGTCCTCCTTCTCCGGTGTCACAGGTGAGTCCGGTGTTTGGGCTTCATCGGGATGCAAGTCTGGAAGGGCAGAGGTGATTTCCATTGTTGGTCCAGGATGGTCCAGAGAGGTCGGACGTGTAGATGTAGACAAAGCGGGTGAGGATGGCTGTTCTAATGGCTCAGGTGTGGCGACCATCCCTACGGGAGCTAGTCAGGAACTAGCGTTTGAAGGACGCCTCAGCTTCAGACTAAGGACGGATGAACTTCAGATGAGAAAGGCAGACGGTTACGCGTGCGAATTGCTGACTAAGAGTTCACGATATATGTATATGGTTGGTATGGTGAATGTAAAATGAAATGATAATATCATTAAAGCAGCAGAAAACAAGTAATCAATGGAAACAAAAGCTCTGCAGCTACGAGATAGCAGGATATCTGTACATAATGTCCAAGATATACATAGCGCACAACCAATTGAACCTTTCAAGACGATGGCTCGGCACTATTCGATGGTTCCGTCGGATTCATCACTTCTACAAACTTGCCTCTAGGCGCGGATTGCGCCTGCGGAGATGTCGATCGTGACTGTGTCCGGTCAATGGACATACGTTCTGGTTCATGAGCAGGCGATGGCGAGGTTGACGTAGGTGAGAGCGTTGCAATAGGAGGGAGTGTATTCGGTGTATGGGAAAGCCCTGTACCAATGGGACGAGGGGGGAGAGGGAGAACTGCGGGAAGCTGCGGGCTTGATGGATAAGATGGGTGTTTGGAGTTTTCTGCCTGCCTGTTCTCGGGTGAATGTGATGACGGTTGGGTCCGGAATGGTGGTGAAGGACGAGACGACGCAGACGTAGGTGGCGAGGCCTTTCGTGTGGGAATCTCCACTTTCGAGCGCTTGGGGTCAATGTCATCCGTCCCTGGGCTTAGTGGCCGTTTCATCGTCGTGGCCACGGAACTTGGGGGAGGTGAAGCACGCGAGCGCGTCGATGATATTGAACCCCGGTGGCTGTTGGTTCGCATGGAGGGAGAGGGAGAGATTCTAACGGCAGAGGCAGCAGGTCCATTGGCGAACGTTGGCGTCTGTTCAGGAGCACGATATGAAGCCAATCCAATCAATGTCTCCGCCACCCCTTCATCATAATCTTCATCGATATTGCGAGCAGGTGCGGTGGGTACAGTGCTTGTTGGTGATGGCTGAGCAGATCTACTTTGAGACCCTGAAGCCGCTGAGCTTGAAGGACCAGCGGACTCATCACGCTTAGGGTAATTGACTTTAAAGGGGGGATTCTGGTTCGGCGGCCCTCCGTACGGCTTCGGGGTCTCTGTCCGGCCACGGTCGCTCTTTTGCTTAACATTTGTTCTTCGCTTGCGATCTCTCTTGGGCGCTTCCTCACTGGGAGATGTAATCACCTCCAGCTCCTTCTCTCGCGTACCTCTCCGCCTACGATCTTTGTACTCTGCCGCAGGGTCGACGACACGCTGAGTAGTGAGATGAGGGCTCTCTGAATCTCGCGAGCCGCCTGTGAAGGTGGGGGGAGCAACACGTGGGGCCCGCGCGCTCTCCGACGGTGACTCTACAGGAGCAGGATTTTGCCAGTAATTGCGGTCACGAGATGCCGACCGAAGACTAGGAGGAGGTGCTCGAGGAGACCTTGACTGCAGTGGTGGGGGTTGAGTTTGCCTTGAATCCCAGTAGTTGCGTGAAGGTTGTGTTAACATAGGAGAAGTTTGCGATGGGCTCCGTGCACGGGGAGAGTGGACTCGAGGTGGTGGAGACGGCCCGTGGTGAGAATACGCTGATCCAACGTGGCGTCGATTCGGATCTCTACCCCTTTCCCACTCACGACGTTCCCAGGCGGCATCCCGATCGCCTGGTGGGCCATTACCGGCTGGCTCCCGAGGGTATGCATGAGGAGAACGGTGTGTACCAGTAGGACCAGTAGTAACTTGAACTCTATTGGGATAACCGTGGTACGTTGGAGATCGAGGACGACTCGTATGTACTGGAGGCGAAGGGGGTATGGATCCAGCGCGAGATGGACGACTGTAATATGAATCGGGTGGAGGTGCGCCACGCATTCCCTCCGTGTCGCGTGGGTGGGGATCCGAGGTAAGGCGAGGTGGTCGAGTATCTCGAGTGGGAGGTGGATGTGAATAAGGTGCATCCCGGCTATGAGGAATGTGATCGACGTCCATTGGAGCCAGTTGAGCATGGGAAGCTGCGTGACGGCTTTCATCGATGACAACAGGGGGTGGAGGGCCTCCTCGGAACGGCGGAGCAGGCGATGCTTCAGCAGCATTGATATGGGGGTGATGGGGGACATCACCTCCTGGTTCACGAGAATCAGGGCGATAGATGGGACGCCCACTGTGGCTGACGTGTAAGAGGGGAAGTCCACCCAAGCCCGGCGTAGAGGCCACACTCGCAGCATATGCAGTAGGATGAACATCCTGCGGAGGTGGAGCGGCGGGCAGCTGGGCCCCTGTGGCCTGTGAATGCTTGAGCAAATGCAATCGCTGGGTGATTGCACCGTTTCCTGGGTCGAGCTCTGCGGCCCGTGCGTAAGCGTCGATAGCGTCCCCAATTTGATTGTTGCAACTCTCGTATAGGCTACCGAGGTCAAACCAGACCTCGGGTATATAAGGATTGATGCGAATCGCTCGTGAGTACGCATCGAGGGCATCGCGATATTGATTGATCTGGAAATAGAGCACGCCGATAGAGCACCAGAATGTCGGGTTGCGGCCGTCTCGGTAAACAGCTTGTTGATATGCCTCATACGCCTTGTTGTATTTTTGGCCAGCCATGTATGCACGCCCCAACAGATACCAACTTTGGGCATCCGAGGGATCTAAAAATGGATCAGCAACGGCCGAAAGCTAAACACAAAATGAATTACCAGCTTCTAAACTCTTTGTCAAATATTGTATAGCCAGATCTTGATTTTGAAATGATGGCCCATCCTGATGAAACAACCAGCCAAGTTGCTGCAAAACTTTCGCGTGAACTGGATTCTCCGCAACCACACGTTCATAGGCTTCCCGAGCACGAATGTGCTAAATGTGCATTAGGTGCGGCAGGAATCTTAATAAAACTGGCACGTACATCGCCTTGTTGCTCATACACGTGCCCAATTTGGAACCAAATGTCAGCATTGGCTAGAGGGCTTGGAGGATTGCGCAGGATGCGATCGAAGCATCGCAGACTTTCGTCGTATTTGGTTTGTTGCTTGTAAATGATCCCCAACCTGAAAAGGACCTCATTGGACTTGTCAAAGTCTGACATTGATCACTTGAATGAGATGTAAATTGGACTCGAGAATGTATGAGCGTACCCTTATCCATCTTCAGCACTGATGAGAAAGCCTCCTCTGCATTATCCAAGGAACCGTAGCGGTCGTAAAGGATTCCAATCCCATACCATAATTTCGGATTTTCCTGTTTGGTCGTAAGAAAAAACTCTCGTTGACAGAGGGAGGGTACTCAGATACCTTGGGATTCGGGAGGGAGTATAACGCGTGTTGGTAAGCGGAATAGGCTTTTTGCAGATCATCCTGCATGAGATAGCAATGCCCTAGACAGGGGTGAGGAAGGGGTTACGTGTACATGCTGTCGGCACGAACCAAGAGCGCTCCAGATTTCCCCATTATCCTGCTGTAAGGAAAGCACACGTTGGAAGTATTCGACGGCCTGGGAAAGTATTAGTCAGCATATTGAGGCCGAGGCTGTAAGCTGTTATAGATCTGACCATCGGATAATTTTCTTTGATCCGAGCAATGCCAGCGACTTGTGTCAACCCTGGGATTGACATGGGATTATGGCGCAACGCGTTCTCATAAGCGGTTGCGGCATGTTCAAGATCACCCATCTGCTCAGCGACGCTACCTGTTCGGAGAATAAATGAGCAGAACCCTAAATGGGAAAAAGGTAAAACCGACCTATCACGAGCCACGTCTGTTCATTTGCATCGACTAATTTTTGTATCGAGGGTGGGAGGGGACCAGTGGCACTCGACGCCAGGCCAGAGACTCCCTTTGGGGAGACATGAGAGGAGGGATGAGGATGGGGTGCACCATTGGGAATG
>QLOU01001163.1:0-16420 GCA_003313715.1 Russula abietina
ACCTTGTAAAGGTTATAATGTCTCACGGATGTAGTCCGACCAGTCTAAGATGCGCTTGGGTCGGATAAGCTACTCACTCTCACCAACCTTTACATCCCCCACGCATCCCCCATTCTCCTTCTTAATACCAAAATGTCCGGAGCAGCAGCAAGTGCATCGGCCTCCAAATTTCAATCATTCATGAACCATCCAGCTGGTGCGCCACCGTGCGAGACTCTCACGCAAAGGTCCCATAGATTGACTGCAAACGATTCTTTCGATATTTTTATCCTACAGGTCCCAAGACCGTCTTTTTCTGGGCTCCTCTCATGAAATGGTGCCTTGTCGCCGCGGGGCTTAAGGATCTTGCTCGACCCGCGGACAAACTCTCCGCATCGCAAAATATTGGTACGTAATTCTCTTTATTGTCCGTTTGATGGTGGCTGAACGGGGTCTGCGCCTCCTTGCAGCGCTCGCGGCTACCGGTTTCATCTGGGTGCGCTACTCGTTTGTTATCAAGCCTGTCAATTATTCGCTTGCAGCGGTGTGTATATGTGCCTGTATCGGTTCCGATCCGGTTCTCATCCACCTCGTGTGTTTTTGTGTTTTGAAGGTGAACTTTTTTGTTGGCTCAACTGGCCTCGGGCAGCTTGCGCGTATTGCCCAGTGAGTTGCGCATTCTATTGTTCTGAACTGAAAAATAATGGTCCCGCTATTCCACAGCTACCAGCAGACTCACAAGAGCGAGACTACACCGGCCGCGTCGGCATAGAGCGAGTCCTATCTCTCGCTCTTTGCCCTGCAAGGTAGATCTATTAGAAAGGTGCACCTCACATTTGACGTTAACATTCGACCTACGATCAATGGCAATATATATATGCGAGTTGTGTCAATAGAAGTACACCAGTGCATTAATTTACAGTGCTAAATACTGAGACAACGAAATATCACAAGAAAGAACCAAATAGCAATTGAAGCAACGATCTGGACGACCGTTTATTGGCATGTCATCTGTCGCGAGAATCGCCTCCACGTTCTCCAGTCTGTTCATGCGCAAAAACGTTCTGCAGTGCACCGCGCGCAGTGGATAACCAGTTCCCATCCTTTGCGCGATTGAGTGCATCTGCCACGAACTGCTGCACCTGGACCGCTGAGCTCGCGGGATTTGCAGCATTCCACTGCTCCTCCTCAAACTGATACTCCCAGTGCTGCTCAAACGAGTCCCACGCATGTGGTCGAGGCCTCGAGCTCTGGTAGCTACCACGTGAGCCGCCCGCGGCAGCGTCCTTCCACCGGCCATTGAGCATGTCCGACACCATCGCGATGAGACTCGGTACAATAATACCACCTCCGCTCGCTGCTCCCAAAAACCAGGCTAGTGCGGCGGACACAACCGCGGCGATGATTCCCCATTTGGCCAACCATGCGGTCGTGCGAACAACCCAGGTTGCCGTGCGCACCGCACTGGCGAGTGCGAGATACGCAGCGAGGAGTGTGATAAGGGGGGGAATGATCCTCTGAGCGTTCCAATCGGATGGTTTTGACGATATCAGGGCCGTGCCGAGGCCGAGCAGGGCGTTGAAGAAGGCGAGCCCGTGTGCGATGAAGATGAGTAATGCGCTAGACACTGGTGGCGGGAGGCACGAAGAGATGTACGAGAAGATGGGTTTGAGGAATTCTGGGATGGGTATTTGTAAGGGGTCGACAACGTTCGCCATGACGGGATGTGCGGGAGGCGAGGTGAGGCGAGGGGTTGCAAAGTACAGCAAGTTGCTGGGCTGGCTGGCAGGGGAAAGCCACATGCGACGCCAACACTTGTGCGGTTCGGTGGTTCGGTTTCAAATTCGATTCAGCGCCACCTGCCGGGACGGCGATACGAGGGTGACAAGATTGCATGTCCCGGATTGTGACGCGAAGAATCCCGGTGGTCTGGACTCTGTGACAACCATCACGCCAACCTTCTATTTTGAGCTGCGGTAAACTCCGTGACCCCATTTTTGACCCCGGCTTCCCGCCACATATAGCAACATCGGTCCCTGACCCAATGGGAAACAGAATATTATCCCTTGGCCAACTGGGGAATACATTGATTCTCTGTTATTCAAACTCCGTAATTATGTCAGCAAATACCGACAAACATGTAAGTTATAAGAACGTTACATCTTTTACGGTAGCAACTTGTCCTAGGCCTGTCAGAGCCCCTCTCAACGCTCACATTTCTATCCCCTTCTATCATCTACCTTGTCCCTTCCCCTCCATACAATGTCTCTTAAGAGGAAGCTCGAAAGGGACCTCGTTGATGAGTCTGACCGCGATGTAGGTTCTAACATGAACATCGCAGAATACCATCGGGATTAATGCGTGTCTGTCTCATCATCAGTCGAAACAATTACGCCTTGTTCCCTTCCCCTCCTTTCAGGCAGATACAGATGTTGCTATGTCTGATGCATTGTCGGACGTCTCTTCTCTTGAGCCCGTCGCTTCTGAGCAGCATCATATGCGCCTAAACTCGGGCGCAAGCACTAGCAGTTCAGATTATGGTGACGGTATGTTTCCGCGTGCCATCGCTATCGTCTATAAACTTATCGCAATGCGCATATAGCCACCGTTTTGCCCTCGTTTGCTATTCCCCCCAATCCATTCTTTGGTCCAGATGGATCTGTCGACATCGACTCGCATAACTTCTCAAGATTTTCCGACTCCCCTCCGCCACGAAGGTCCGTCGGTCTACTTGAACCGAAAAATTCTTTCCTCCATCATGGGTTAGTGCCCGCATTTTATCTGATTACGCTGGTTGGAGACTGTACTTTTACTGACACGGGTATCTTATATTTGCGTTCGTCCAATTTTGTATACACTGCAGGAATTGCACCCAGATTCCAAAATTACGCGTGGCTTGCGCCTCTAACTCGCATGGACAACGTTCAATGTGGAGCCACTGCGAACAGTGTGGCGCTATTGAAATGATCGACCCTGACTATTGACCACCTGTAGCCCCCTTCTTTGCACAATACCGCCATTGTCAGCACCGTTTCTAGTCTTTGTTTATGCCTCTTATCTGCGCTGTGGCATGATTGTCTACGCCTGGCCGCTATTCCACCCGACTTCAGCACCATCAGCTCCGCCCTGCCCCCCAGCACCGCCATTTGAAAAACAAGTACAAGTATCGACACCTTGTATAGCATTTTTCGACTTCGGCTTATCACCAGATATTACATCAGTCAAAAGGCAATCCGCGTCAACGTATTCTTGGGTCTTTGATGTCTGGTTCGTATCTTCGGATTCATGAAACGAACAATCTCAACCTCTGCATACGTTATATCACCCATCACATCGAATCACCACTACCATTGTTCTCTCCTCGACTCAGAGATTCTGATTCGCATCGTAATTCATCGTGTATATATTGCTCTGTAGTTCAGCTGCACTATTGCTATTGCTCAAAGAGTTTGCCGAGTGATGTATCTAACTTAAGTGGCTGAGCGAGATGTTAGGTCTGTTACCATGTGGTCCCACACCGATCTGCGGCGTTTTAAAGAAGCCGGGATAGACGCTGTTTGATTTTTGATGAACGCTGAAAGAACGCGCAATGCATTTCAAAAGAGCGCTGCACGTGTTAGTGGCATTTTGCTGTAAATGACATATCGGGAAGTCCCCCATTTTTTCCCTGACATAATCAGGGATGATGTGAGGAACTCCAGTAAGAGACTCGCAACTGACCCGCAAGGAGACCCGGGACGACCCGATACTTAGCATTCTGATCACGATAAATACTACCATGAGTTCTCGCAGAGTACGGACACGTTAGTGTTTGTGTTAATATAAAAAGGTGCGAGGTTCAAATACCCTGAATACCGTGAATTCCCAACAAGATTCCCAAGATAACTCTTGATAATAATAGAGATAACTAATAACTAGGCACTAGTTAGAATAATTAAATGGTGACCCACTCGGCCGCCGCAACCCCACGCGATTTGCCGGCGGCGGCATATATGCTTACCAGTTGTTTGCTAAATTTACGTTCACTAAATACTGTCTGAACCGTATCTGTATCATTTGGCCTCGGCAAGACAGATGATCTCAACTTTGGCTTATATCACCACATCATGGCACATCACACAGCTAAATTGGTGGCACATACTCAGATACTGTTGTCGGGAAGGTCGCAGTAAGTTCATGAATCCTTTTGACCGTCCCTCTACCTCTACCTGCTCACGGCCTTCATCTATCCCGTAGCATGTGCTCAGGATCATGATGACCTGGAAGCCGACAAATATCCCGTGATGAAGAAGCATTCGGAGCGACTAAGGCAGGCATTGACGCTCTGCCTCCTAGTGTTGAGATGTTTCTCAATAGCAGTCTGTGGGTACTTATTGAGATCGTCGGTGCCGCCACACACGTACAATACTTTGCGGAACAAGGCTTCACTGCTCCCATCCTCCTCCGGGAACCAAACCACCAAAGCGCGATCTGCGTATTCGTGATACTTCTCAAAGAAGCGAGCAGAGAGAATCTACGCAGGAGCGTCGATAACATCCTCAAAACGTTGCGTGGGACGAAGAAGCTTGATTTGTTCGAATCGGCGAGACGTGTGAGATCGAGTATTCAGTTACATGGAGGTACTCAATGAAACGGTTAAGGAAGGAAAATTCGACTACATCGGTCTCTCTGAAGTCACCGCGGTCACAAGGTATGAAGCTATGAAAGTCTTTTTCTTGGTCCTGGTCGACCTGATCCCCTTAATGCGCATGGATTCTTATTGTGCGAATTAGGTTGCGCCCTGTCGCCGCAGTGGAGATTGAAGTAAGCCCTCAGGCATACAAGCAGCAAACCAAGACAGTAAGCATTAATATTATAACCACTTTTCCCGGTTCTCCATTTCCCCGAAAGCTCATTAATATTCTAGTCGTCGCTACTTGTGGAGAACTCGAAATCGCCTTCGTCGCTTATTCGTACGCAGCCCTCTCTCTTCATCATCGCCTCGTCCTGAAAATCTCCAATAGCCCGCTCGGCCATGGACTATTCACTGGTCAGATCAAGAGTCGACAAGAGATAAGGAGATTTCAGGCGCGAATACAGCTGTTTCAAGGGTGATGTGAGCTTCCCATTTCACGCGTGCTTCGCCTATGCTGACACGACCATCACAAACAAAGAATATCGGTCACAATCTCCAGCTCGCGGAAGGCTGATATAGCGAATCGTAGTAAAGGCATCACAGTTGCGCAGCTAAGCATTGCTTGGCGCTTTCGACAGCCATGTCATCTTCCCCGATCTTCGTGAGTATACGACCTTACCTCCTACACTTCCCCATGTTTGCCTTTCCTACTCGTCGTTGACGGCATTCGTTCCCTGCAGAAACGTAAAACGCACTTCGGAAATTTTGAGTGCAGGAGATGTGGAGTCCTCAGTCCTCTGAATCCTGATCCGACCACTCCGTTGCCTTTCTTATAGGTGGCTGCTGCAGTGCTACAGTCGCGTACCATTGTTCAAGCTGGTACCTGCCTTGGAAGGCCGTGTCGTCCGTGGCGTAGTAGACCAGCAGTGTTTGAGGCGACTCCTTTTTGCAAGCGGTTGCGTCGAACAAGCCCACATTTGTTGACCTTTGCCATGTGATTTGTCGGCATCGCGGGTTTTCTACCAAAGAGAGAATATATGCTTACCTGAGCTATTTTACGTGTGCGATGGCCCGGTCCGCAAGCCCAGCGGGAATTGGCTGTGCCATTTACAAAATCAGTTGCCCTTACAGGCCGTATGTCGTCACCGGCATGCAGCATGCGGCATAGCTATATAGTATCTCGAACTCTGTTCTGGGCAAGGCGACCCATTCTTCGCCCCTATACTTCACAGAGCGGTTGAAGACACCACCACATCATGGTACACCACACGGTTAAAATTGGTGGCGCAGACTCTGATGTTGTTGTCGGGAGGGTCGCAGTAAGTTCATAGATCCCTTTGACCGTCACTCTACCTCTACCTGCTCATGGCCCTCGTTTGTCCCGTAGCATGGGCTCATGATGATGACCTGGAAGCCGACAAATATCCCGGATGAAGAAGCATTCGCAGCGATCAAGGCAGGCATTGACGCTCTGCCTCCTGGTGTGAAGATGCTTCTCAACAGTGGTCAGTGGGTACTCATTTGATATTGTCGGTGCCTACGAACTCACACAATATTTTGCCGTAGCCGAGTTCTACGGAAAAGGCTTCACTGTTGCAAATCTCGAACTCGTCGCACGCTTCTTTGAAAAGTATCCCGAATACGCAGATCGCGCTTTTCTCTCCGTCAAGGGTGGTTTGGTTCCCGGAAGTATAAATGTGGACGGGAGCAGAGAGAACCTACGAAGGAGCGTCGATAACATCCTCAAAACTTTGCGTGGGACGAAGAAGCTCGATTTGTTCGAATCGGCGAGACGTGACCCGAAGTACGAGATTGAGCACTACATGGAGGTGCTTAGTGAAATGGTTAAGGAAGGGAAGTTTGACTACATCGGTCTCTCTGAAGTTAAGGCAGAGACTGTACGCCGCGGGCACAAGGTATGAACTTGAAGCCATTTTCATTAATCCGGTCCTGATCGACGTGGTTTCCTTTATGCGCGTGGGTTCTCATTGTGTGACTTAGGTTGCGCCTGTCGCCGCGGTGGAAATTGAAGTAAGCCTTCAGGCATACGAGCAGCAAACCAAAGACGGTAAGCACTTTCCCCGGCTCTCCATTTCCCCGGAAGCTCATCAATATCCAGTGATATCTGCCTGTGGAGAACTCGGAATCGCAGTCGTCGCTTATTCGTACGCAGCGCCCTGTCCATCATTACCTCCTCCTATAACACCCCAAACAGCCCGCTCGGTCGTGGATTACTCACTGGTCAGATCAAGAGCCGACATGACTTCGAAGAAGGGGATTTCAGGCGCGAATACAGCCGTTTCAAGGATGATGTGAGCTTCGTGCTTCACGCGTGCTTCACCTATGCTGACACACCCGACTATCACGAACAAAGAATATCGGTCACAACCTCCAGCTCGTGGAGGGTCTGACGAATATAGCGGATCGTAAAGGCATCACGGTCGCGCAGCTGAGTATCGCTTGGGTTGGCGCTCTCGGCAACCACATCATCCCGCTTCCTGGATCTTCGTGAGTATACGACCTTGCCTCCATCCCTTCCCCATGTTTGTCTTTCCTACTCGCCGTTGACACTGCTCGTTCCTTGCAGAAACGTAAAGCGCACTTTGGAAAATCTAAGCGCTGGAGACGTTGAGTTGTCGACAGAAGACTTGGCAGAAATTGGACAACTCTTGGAGAAGTATCCCAGGAAGGGTGCGCGGTATCATGACGGTGTGGACGAGGACAAGTTGCTTCTCTGGAATTAAGTGGTTGGTTTTGTACGATGACTGTATTGACCCGTCCAGGTTAAAGTATCGTTGTTGTAAAATTAGCGACCTTTTCGCAGGTCCGTAGCCAATGCATGATTCTGCTGATGTAGTAACACCGCCCGTGAAAACACCATATTATATTTGTCTTGGGACCTACATAAAGTTGCCGTTGACTGCATGGAGATGATAGAAAATGGCTTAGATAACAGAGATGGCACGAGGTTCTTGTAATGTTCGTCGCAATCCCAGGAACAGCTATTCTTGGGATCGCTACAAACGAAATCAAGCAAGGTCCCATACATACAGTAAGGTATCCTGTGAAGTTGACTGAACGGTGTTCGTGTTCATAGTCGTACGATGGTGTGGGGAATAAGACCGATCAGAGACTTCCAGAGATTAACTCAACTTGCTTGAAGAGGTTCGACGAGTCGGACTCGGAGTCAAGTCCACAGAAGAAGCTCCAATGACGATCTGATGTTGGAAGGGAAGGCCTGGAAGGGACCAGGCCGCGGGTTGCCATGCATGGTACTGTACTGCATGTACTGTACATTGTACGAGGATCAAAACTCACATCCTGATCTGTAGCTTACATCCCTAGGCCACCCTTAGGTGACTTCAGCTGTGCCGTCGCTGGTATAGACCAACGGCGAATATGGCGACTCTGAGAGGATGTGGCGACGAAGGCCGGCCGATCTTGGGCACTTGAACACAGAACCGCCAATACCGGTATAACATACTGTCTAGCTTGTCAGTTGATGGCGGTACACGAAATACCCCATACTGTAAATAGCAAAGGGTATGCCTCGCGATTCATATCCCTACAGGACGCTTCCTAGCGCGCCCACTCGAACTCAGCCCTTAGCACATATCACTTGCATTGTCTTCTTCTATGTAAGATAGTGAACTATCTGTCTCTGAACGTCCTGAGATCAGTGAAATGTGGTTTGGCCAATAAATGCTCACTAACTATTCAAAATCCCCTTGGGAGGAATCCCCTTGTTTCTGAACGCAGAAAACAGGCTGCCATGATACGGTGGGCCATTTGCAGGAGTTCCCCGCGTATCGTCAGCCAGATTGAACGCGGAAGCGCGAGAGATGATCGATTACTTGTTGTCCACGAACGTTCCGTCTGAAGTTGGTCTGAAGGGTCTGTGAGGGCAAGGGCGAGGTATGAAGCCAAATGAGGGTTTGACAATGGCTTGCAGCTTGCCCTTCACCGATAACTTCCTCGAGTACGATGAAGTGAAATTGCATCTTTCAGGAATGGTGCCTTGGTTAAGTTGCAGTGCGTTCGGGTCGAGCCAGCGTCTGGCATGCAAGGAAAAGTACAGGAAAGGTCTCAGGGCTGGGTGTTGTCGTCGCACAGGTTCCTATTGAGAGACTCGTGTTTGGAGACGACCTCAGTCTAAGCAGCCTGGGGACGTGAAGCCTATTGTTACTGTACTCGTGGGCCGACACCATCAAAGTGACCCTGAGTATTCCAAAGCACCTCGCCGACGGCGAACCCTCTGCCCTTTCACCTTGGAACAACCCATCATCCTCCCCCCTTCATGTCTCACCCTCATCCTACGGCTTCCTCATCCTCCAACCAAGTCTCCAACTTCCAACTCATCATCGACAATGCCTTAGACGAATACAAGCGGCGCACCAAGAAAGACCTACGTGCACATCCCCTCGTCAACGAGCTTCAATCTTGCAACACTCCCGGTGCTATTCTCTCCGTTCTTCAGCAGCAAGTTCAGGGGCTAGATGAGTCCCAAAGGAGCGACGACCGGTGGACGCGATGGCTTGACCCAACAGTGAACGTCCTCTTTACTCTCTCTGCGACTATCGGAGGGGGAGTTGGCCTGGTAAGCGTCAGGGCGTGAGACTGACTGAGACATGCACTCACAGTCTGGCAGGTATTTTCGCCGGCCCAAGTTATCTTCGCCGGTTTTGGTGTCCTTCTTTCAGTGTGTAGCCTCTTTAATAGTTTTGTGCGAGCTACTGTAACGCCTCATCCCCTAGGCGGCTAAGGATGCTCGAGCAAGCGAAAACACTCTTATCGACATCTTTGAACGCATCGAAATGTTTTTCCAACGTCTTGAGGTTTACACACAAGTGTCACCGACGCCGGAGATGATGGATGTAATCATTAAGATGATGGTCGAGGTTCTCTCTATCCTCGGGATTGCGACAAAGGAGATCAAGCAAGGTCGATTGAGTGAGTATTTGCCGCACAACATGACAATTGTTTGACGAAAGATTGTTCAGAAAAATACGCAAAGAAGTTGATCGGAAGAACTAAGATGGAAGATGCGCTGAAGAGGTTAGATAAATTGACGCAAGAAGAAGCGCGGATGGCCAGTGTACAAAATCTGAAGATTACGCACATTGTTGATGAGAATGTGAGAGAAGTCGTGGATACAATGGTTGCCATCGACAACAACGTCACGCGGGTCATCACTGGTGTGTAAAACATCTTCAGTCGTCCGGGAATTGATACATAATCTTGAACTGCTTAGATGGAAAGGAAACGAAAGCATCCATACAAAAATTGGCTAACGACATAGATGAATCAAAAAGTTTGTCGTCTAATCTCGTCAGTACTGACTATGGAGCCTTATACTCATTCTTTCAGGGAACCAACTGCGGGAGAGAACTCACAATTGGCTGTCTCCACCGGACCCGTCAACGAACCACAACATTGCTTGTGGTACTCATCACAAGAAAGCGGCAACGTGGTTTTTCCAAGGCAGGATCTATCAGGAGTGGAAGTCAACAGGCTCGCTGCTTTGGATCCATGGAAAACGTCTGTTCTGTCGACTTTCCAATATGGCTCCCTCTTATACCATCTTGTGTTTTAGCTGGCTCGGGCAAAAGTGTTATATGGTTCGTGGATCATAAATGGCTCCTGCGGAGATGATTGACGTTTCTTGTCAGCTCCACGGTGATCCAAGATGTTGAAGCGACGTGCAAGGCTGGGAATGGGTCGATGGCCTATTTTTACTTTGATTTTCGAAACGCCAACAAACAAGGCTTGCGAGACCTACTCACTTCTCTTCTTATCCAAATTTCTGCTCGCTCAAGTCCTTATTGCGACCTTCTATCCGATCTTTATTCCGTTCACGACAAAGGCAAGAATCAGCCTAGTGATAGTAGTTTGGCAGAAACTCTAAAAAAGATGATTACTTTCCCTGATCAACCTCCGATATACATCATAATCGACGCACTCGACGAGTCGCCAAACACGTCTGGGATCTCATCACCTCGCGAGATGGTAATCCAACTTGTGAAAGAGCTCGTCGACCTCTCCCTTCCAAATCTTCATATTTGTGTCACGAGCCGTCCAGAATTCGACATACGAAATGTCCTTGAACCTTTGACTTCTCGCCGAGTATCACTTCACGACCAAAGTGGACAAAAGCGAGATATCGAAGACTATGTTCGGTCTGTTGTTTACTCGGATTCGCAACAAATCATGAAGAGATGGAGAATAGAGGACAAGGAGCTTGTGATTAAGACACTCTCTGAAAGAGCCGATGGCATGTAAGTTGAATGCTTTACACTTGTAATACTTGTTGAAATCTTTGAAAAGGTATCGGTGGGTGTTTTGTCAGCTGCAATCCCTCCGGCACTGCTTTCCGCCAAGTGTCCGGCATACGCTCGACGAGTTACCAGAGTCTCTGGACGAGACGTATGAGCGTGTGCTGAAGGATATCAAGAAGCAGAACCGAGGTTACGCGCGTCGTCTACTACAATGCCTCGTGGTGGCTATTAGGCCCCTTCAAATCGAGGAGCTCGCGGAAGTCCTCGCTGTGGATTTCGATGACGCGGAAGGAATCCCAAAGTTGAAACCGGATTGGCGGTGGGAGGATCATGAGCAAGCCCTTCTGACCTCGTGCTCCAGCTTAATCGCCATTGTCGAGACAGGCAATTCCCGGATCGTGCAGTTTTCTCATTTCTCGGTCAAAGAATTCTTGACCTCAGCACGGCTCGCTACTTCAAAAAGTGGAGATGTTTCGCGATATCATATCGATCTCGAGGCTGCGCATACGATCCTGGCACAGGCTTGCTTGAGCATCTTGCTCCGGTCGGTCGATTGTGTCGAGGAGAATGACGTCGGAAAGAGCTCTCCCCTGGCTGAATATGCCACTCTATCTTGGGTCATACATGCGCAGTTCAGGGAAGCGTCGACGTACCTACGAAAGGCTATGGGATATCTCTTTGACCCGGATAAGCCATATTTCGCGGCATGGCTCCAATTACACAACATGGACACGGACGGCGGAACTGACACGTCCCTTTACATGTTCACACAGGACGCGGACTCCGATACTCCACCCCTATACTATGCGGCACTGTGTGGATTCCAAAATGTTGTAGAAGACTTGGTTATCAAGTACCCGCAACATGTGAACACCAGGTCCGGCTGCTATGTGACACCCTTGGTCGCAGCATTGGCGGGAGGACATTCTCAGACGGCAAAGTATCTTTATGACAACGGTGCACACTTGAATATTCGCGGCACTGGTCAGAGAACTCCACTTCATTCTGCTGCTTGGTACGGAGACTTCGAGTTGGTTCAAGTATTACTCGACTACAAGGCAGACATTAATTCCCGGGACGCTGACGACTGTACTCCGTTACACGTAGCGTCGCGAGCTCCATTCATCCCAACCCGAAACATTCAGAGACACTCTGATGTCGCGCGATTATTGCTTGAGCGTGGCACGGATGTAGACGTTCTGGACGAAAACAACGTGACCCCGTTGCACGTAGCGGCGAGAAACGGGAACGTCGGGGTTGTACGCGTGCTGCTCGAGCATGGCGCGAATGTAGGTGCGGAGGACAAGAATGGCAGTACCCCGTTGCACGACGCGGCGAGAGGTGGGAGGGTCGAAGTTGTACTGCTGCTGCTTGAGCGTGGCGCGAATGTAGGTGCGGAAGACAAGGAAGGTAGTACAGTCGATATGCTCATAATGCATAATCCGATTAGGAAATTTTGAATTGAAAAGACCCTTAAATTACTATATAAGGCTATGCATTATGAGCTGTACCCCGAGAAATGGGAAGGTCGAAATTGTACCGATGCTGGTCGAGCATGGCGCGAATGTAAGTGCGGAGGACAAGGAAGGCAGAACCCTGTTGCAGATTGCGTCGGTGGAGGGATACGGCGATATAGTGAAGTTGCTGTCGGAATATGGTGCCAAGTAGGGGTTTGTTGTCTGATACATACGAACTATTACAGTAGTCTATGTTTACCTTGACGAGCAAAGATCTCCTCTCAGTTTGTAACATTTCGAATCCTGTCCCATACGCAACAATCCATAGATTCCCACCTCCAGTAAGTCATTCCACGAGTAGAAGCGTTGATCTGTGCATCAAAATATTACGTCAGCCGCGCTCATGCCACGACTACTGCCACAAGGCCACGACCATTATTCTCGACTAACGCTCGTTCTGCTCATTCAAAAATGTGGCTGACAGACATGCAAAGTGAGCAAAACAATCACGAAAACTTCTCGTACGAACAAGCTGATCAGATCAATAATGGTGCGGTTGTACAGAAATCGGTGTCGGGCTGACGTCGTTTGGCGCCCTGTTCATGATGCTAGGCATCATGCTCTTCTTCGACGGTGCCCTCCTCGCCCTTGGAAACGTGCGCACATCTCTCTTCCCCATTTTTCTATAGTGATACCGACCCATCATCATCACTCACTATCACCCGCCCCCGCCACGCGCAGATCCTCTTCTTAGGCGGCCTCTTCCTTATCATCGGTCCGCAAAAGACGTTCTACTTTTTCGCGCGCAAGAACAAGCTGCGCGGGACGGCCTGCTTCCTCGGTGGGATACTCCTCGTCTTCCTCAAATGGCCAGCTATAGGTGTATTGGTCGAGATGTTCGGTTTCCTCAATCTTTTCGGGTGCGTTTGTTGCCTTACTCTTGTCTGCGTGAAAAAAACACTGCATTGCCCTCTATCTGACCGCTTTTCTTTTTCTTTTTCTTTTTCTTTTTTTCACTTTCCTTCAGGGACTTTTTCCCTGTTATACTCACTTTCCTCCGCCAACTGCCATTCATTGGTCAGTTCCTGAATTTACCTTTCATCCGACCTGTACGCCCATCATCTCCCTTCGCTTTTTCATATCCGAACTATCTCACTCACACGTTCTCACTCTCTCACACTGTGGCCACGTGCTCCCCTAGCTCGTGGATCGTTTAGCAGGTTCCCGTACCTCCGTAGTGTGACTGATACTGCGTTGTTGGACAGAATTGCTATTACTGTAATTGTCAATGCAGGGTTTTATTGGATACCGGATACCGGAAGTGACACACAGAGCTTTCTCTCTCAAGGCTGGGTTCCGACAATTCGTTCGACGTTATCCAATCGAAGCAGTACCGAGTCTTCCGTTCCCACCCACAAGCATTTCTTACCCCTCGCGTCCATTTCTTGGCACCTCCCTCTCCCTCAGAGCTGTGAACGCCACAGTGCCTTTTGTCGAACCGTTGCGCCACGGTTGTAGACGTGGAACCTTGACAACACCGCTTCATTGGCGATGAGACTACTCTGTGCTATAATAGGCCAGAAGCTAGACAGTGGTCTCTACGGTCCAACGGGAAAGAAATGCATGCGATATATAATCATCGCGATGAGCCTAACGAGGAGGGATCAGGTACGAGTGAGGTTCACACAGTTTCCTTCGCAGTGCAGAAAGGAAACCACGCGCCTCCCATGACGTCTTACATTGTCTTTCAGAGCCTCAGCCTCAGAGTCTATGGCCGCGCTCACGTCCTACATATTCAGTTACGGCGACTCGGACCTGATATTTTCATGTGGCACCTCGATCTACCCTTCGTCCTAAGCGATGAAGATGCACTGCAGATGTGTAACTTGCTTTTAGCGTATTACGCAAAACCTGGTGCCGCCGTGGCCTTGCCTTCGCGCGCGATGGGGACGGAGGTAGTACGAGCACGACATGCATATACATGCATGGTGGCGTGCTTGGTAAGCAGGAACGCGATGTCCACGAAGCTCCGCTTCGAAAGAAGGATGCGCACGCCAGTAAACCGTGAACGTGAATTTGGCAGAGGGACGATCATGAGGTCACGATTCATTTCACGCCCCACGTCCGCCATGGCTCGCTCTCTGACGGACCTATATTCCTCCGTAATTCTTAACACATTGCAGGAGAAAAAAAGGAAATACATCCTCGTCGCAAGCAAGAGAATTCCCGCGCGGGTTTAGTGTGGCTCGCAAGAAGAAACGGGTTCACATGACCAGCATCAAGGTGGTTGGACACGGCACGCACACACGCACACTGAATGGGATGGTGTTGGAGCGTGGTCTTATCTTACCCGTGCCCTTGCCCTTGCCCTTGCCTTTGAAGCATTAATATCGCAAAAGTCACGTTGACATGACATTATCCTGGGATTCCCTGAAAAGCGCATCGCGGTGCCACGAATCGGGCTAGAGAAACACGGAGTTCAGTGAACTTGGGAATTCTTCTCTCATACAAAGTGAGTACAGCTCCAAGTCCAAGTGAAGGTCCCACGCCACGTGCACCTTCTACAGTAAGTTTAACTGACGGGGTTACGGGTTACTTACAGAAGAATGTGTGAAAAATTGGAGAGCGCGACGAAATCGAAACGCCACGTTATATCGGCAATGCGGTAATCATAACATCGCATTCGAGAGAACAAATTAGCCTTGTTGCCTGTCAACGTGTTTAGACGATAAAGGTCTAAGGATCTAAAGGCCCGGGGCTGATCCCAAAACACCTATTGGAAACGCGCATCCGAGACACATGGAGAAACCGTTACTGAAACCATAAGAAAGCAGAAATTAAGAACAAGTGCTGGCGTTTTTGGGATAGACGCTCCACAACTCGTGCATGCAGGTCATTATACCCCGTCGTGGGAGCGTCAATTAGTGGAAACGTGGAAACGTGAGATGGTGGTGGACTTTGAAGACGCATGACCATTGCGTGATGAACAAATGTCGTGAATAGCGAAAAGGCAAAGGCCCCAGGGCAGGTGACGCACTATCTCTGATTACAACGCCCCTTTTACCCCCTTTATCACCATGCCTTCGGTCCCATTCAATGGGGAGCATAGTTAGTGTCAGGAAAGGCTGGGAGGTGCCTGGCCGTAACACTCCCCCCAGTCCCCTGTGCCTGCGTTCGACTTGACAACGCTTCTCGAGTTTTTCTCACTCAGCATTGGGCGCAACGGAAGGTTGACAGATGTAACAATTCTTTTGTTGTACACTTCGATGAATTCTGCCAGAGACATGCAAGACACAAAGTGTGTGGCGTACATGCTCTCAACTTCTGTGGGGACTTGAGAAAGTTGAAGATGGAGACGGATGGTAATCGATATGCATATCGATTCTCAAAGTGGAGATTTATCTTGGGCACACGTAATTTCTGTGCGTGGAATGTGTGGGCTGTCCAATGGCTTTGTGATAGGAAATAATCAGAACAACACACAATATACTGCGACCCCCAACCGCTGTGCCAACAATGCGTCTATTCATCTGGCACGTCGATCTCACCAGCGTTGATAGCATCAATAACATCATGTGGCGGCCGGCCGTCAACTGTGCAGCCAACAGACTGAGCCGTGCCCAAGATTTCCTTGACGCCTCCAGCAAGATCCTTCGAAAGCGATTTGTACTTCATAGTCCGTGCAATATCATAGATCTCATCGAGCGCAATGTTGCCAGAGTGCTTGATGTTTTTCTCCTTTTTACGATCCCGTGGGGGTTCTACAGCGTCAATGTGAGCAAGTGAGGTGGGATTTGAAAACGAACAAAGTTCAGAGATGAGCAAAAACGCACCCTTGAGTGCCCGGATGACAAGAGAAGAGGCGGAAGGTACGACGGCGACTTGGGCCTGACGGTTCTGGATGGTGAGTTGCACGGTGACGCGCAGGCCTTTCCACGCAGTTGTCGCTTTTGCAATATCTTCACCGACCTTCTTGGGAGACTTGGAAAAAGGATCAAGATTAATCAACAGCATGCGCTAGAAAGTACGGGGATACACGCACAAGGCCAAGAGGACCGATCTTGGGTGCAAGCGCGGATGAAGCACCAACCTCA
>QLOU01001169.1:0-30508 GCA_003313715.1 Russula abietina
TAACCAAAATTTCAAACCGGCGGCTCCCAAGCGGAGACAAGATCATCAACAAAAGGAGGTTTAGCCCCCTCGTGTGCGTGTCGCTCTCTAACTGGTGTGAAACCGGATGTGGGAGCATTCAATCGCCGACAGCACATGGAAGTGACGACAAATGCTGGAGAGTGGGGCCAGGGTAAATGCTCACTATCACAACATGGAACAGAATTTGGGGCCTGCAATATTGGTTGCGGCGTTGGGTCGCCGCCAATCGACAGAAGATAGCAGTGAAAAGGTGCAAGTGGGGCAGGGATTGGTGCGGGCAGGGGAAGCCAATCGCTTAGTAACAAGCGCGGCGCAACGAATATGCATGGGTGGCCGTGACAGGAGCCAATAGTTGTGTGCCGCCCGTCAGGGCCACTGCTGGGTGCTGGGTACAGGTGCGTGATTTCATTTAAGTACGGACATTCGTTGCTATCACCTGCAGGCGCTGGGGAATGCGAAACGGAGGCTCCTGACTGTCAGGAGATTTGGAGCTCAGGCAGGCGAAATAGACAGATACTAAACTGGTAGAGCACGGACCACGGACTGTTGATGGAAGGAGATAGGAGAAGGCGCACGCGTCGCACGCGACGAGCCCACGATCGTCGTCATCAATGATAAAAGGGAGCATGGCTTTTACGTCACATCGTTAATATCGAGAGGGTGGAAGAGCAGAGCAAGGACCGGACTTGGCGCACATCTACACCGAAGCTCGATCTCTGGGTCATGTTTCCAATCCGAATCAAGTCAGTCAACTGGGACGCCCGAACACGCCTTTGACCTGTATAACGGCGTTGTGACCACATGAAACTTTACAACACTTGAGTAAAGTGAACGCGGGAAAATGACACGCGTCGGATGGGAGATCGCGTCAGGTGGAGAGCTAGACGGTCAGAAATAAAATAAAATAAAAAATAAAAATAGAGGCGGTGGCGAGCTCTCGGTCGTCATCGCACACGTCGAGATCCGACAGCAAACTCACGACCAAGGCGTGTTGCCCAACGAAAAGGATAGTTCAAAAGTGAAAAGGTTAGGTCACGACAAGGCACTCCGCGGCTCTCTCTCGCACGTCCACGTGAGCCATCCCTCTCTCCTTCATCCAGGTGGCATGTCAAAGGCTGTCGCAGCAAGGCCACACTTTGTCGTGCGTCTCTCTTTCTCCTATACTATCTCATTCTCACCCCCCCCGTCCCCGTGAAAAGCGTCTCCTCATCTCAGCAGGCAAGGCCGCTCCAACTCCCCCTGTTGGTCCCGCTCTCGGCGCCCGCGGCGTGAGGTCGATGGACTTCTGCAAAGAGTTCAATGCTCGTACAGCCCATATTTCTCCGGGTGTCCCAATTCCCACCGTGATCAACATCCAACCCGATCGATCCTTCACCTTCGTCACGAAAACCCCACCCGTGTCGTATTTTCTGAAAAAGGCAGCATGCATCGAGAAGGGAACCGGCAGACCAGGCCACGAGACAGTCGGCACCATCAGTCTCAAACACGTGTACGAGATTGCAAAGATTAAAGCTACCGACGAACATCTGAAGCATCTGGGGCTGGAGGCGATTGCAAGTACCATCATCGGGTCAGCGCGAACGCTGGGCGTGCGGGTGGTGCCGTGAATTTGGGGCGTTTTCGATACCACTTTCATTTTGCGAATTGTGCGTGAGTGAGCTTCTGTCCACCCACCCGGGGATATGCTGATCCTGAGCCCAAGGGATGGACGATGGACGAACTTCGACCCAACGCGCGGGTTGCCGGTGAATGATTCTCAACTACGTTGATCTCCCCCTGGCCGTTTATACTGGTGGCGGGCCCTTCTTGGGTTTAATATCCCGGAACTTGTGAATGTTCGTTAGAAATCGAAAATTCAGGGCGTTGTACCCCGGGTCGAAATGCCGTGTTTGACCCTTGAGCTGATATTGGAGAAAGATCATCGATTTGGTTTCCCCAGATTGAAAGTAAGAGCCGCGGACAGGTCGGGTCGCTGCGCAACTAGAGGCATCACTCCAGCCCTGATAGCACTCACCCCCTCAACAATTGTGGATAGGATTCGGTCCATATTCAATTCCCCTTGGCCGCTCCGTCTGCACTAGTATCAGTGGCGGTGGCGGCGGAGGGCGCTGGGCATATTGGCCAGGTGGAATCTTCCTTATCACGCCTCGCCTTCGTGCTGTTCAAGGTATTGTTGACACGCTGCTTACACGCTCTTTGAGTTGAGACGCGACCCGGGGAAGGAGCCGCTGGAGCCGCCAGACTCCCGCACAATGTTGCCTTTTTCGTTCTCTCTCCGCCGCCTCGTGTTAGAGGTCGCTTTCTAGGCGGTGAGTAATTTTATTCTCTTTTCCCCACTCAGCCGTGGCGAGCTCACCGTGTTTTTTTTTCTTTACGTGGTTAGTACTTTTTTTTTTCATTGTTCCCAAGACTGTCATCGCCCTCACAGTTGTCGTAATCAGAATCCAGCACGCTATGTGCAGGCAATGTAGTCGTTGGAATTCTGCCTCCCAAGCTCGGCGCTTACTCGCACCTCGTGGTGCTTTCCGATCAAAGCTGGTCATGACCTGAATGCGGATTCGGAGACTCGCTCCAATGAACAGCACTCCTGGACACGTCTGCCAGCCTACTTCTCGTGCCGACACGCTGCCAGACCTGTATTCAGCGTTATCGGTCACTGTCTCCACGTTTTCGATCGAACAATTCACCATCACCCGTGTGCATGAGCGTGTCCCTTCCGGGCCACTATAAAAGTACCTTCCGAAGAGCTCCAGTCCACCCAGCTCTCCAGACCACACAAGCATAGTCACCTTTTCCAATCCCCACTGTCATCTATATTCATGGGTAGCAACCAGAACGACGTACTCTCCTGGACGTCTCAGGATCCCCGACAGAGCCAATTATTCAGCCCATGGGGCGTTGTCTACCGGTTCCAGGTATGTATATCGACATCGCATATACCCCGATGGCCCTGATCCATCTTCCCCAGACCGAGACCAACGCGCAGGGCCAGAGCACCACCACTGTTTGGCGTGCGATACGCGCAAACCGAGAGGATCGGGTGGCCAGACTGGAGTGGGGCCCCAGTGGTGGCCTAGGACGCGCCGTCATCGGAAAGGTCAGGCCTTCGCTTCGAGGAATTCCCCATTTGATGTCTTTCTTACGCTCACATTCGATCACAGAACCACCTGCCTATGGCCGACTTGGTCCGCCGGGACCCAAGAATGCCTGTACGTTTCAGTTTTTTTCATCTCGATTACTTTTCTTCTGACATGGGTTACCAGAATTCGAGAGTTTTCAATGGTCCCGATGGTTTCCAGTACAGGTGGAGGCCGAGTACTACTAACCAGGACATCGTGGTAGGTCTCCCCGTATTATGGAACAAGAGGGACACCACCTCATATATTTCCCTCAGTTACAAGACCCCAACAACAATGTGATTGCTTTCGTTCGCCCCACTAGGCCAACCCGCTACCAGGGCGTTGGGGATGTCTATGCAGAACTTCATTTCGTCCGTTCCGCCGGCGCGGGCGTCGTGGTATGTCCAACAGACCTTTCAGACCACCAACTTCGCTGACCATGGACCGAATGCGACAGATGCATCCTCCACTTATGGACACTGTCACGGTGACCGCTATGCTGTACAGGTTTGCCTCGGCATTCAATCTTTAAGAAACGTATCGATATTGGACTACCTTCTTCACTAAGTTAAAGAGCTGGCCTAAGCACTGTTTTGTAAACGGCGTCGCGTGGGGGCAATTACTTATCTTGGCATTTCCCTATTCTTTGTGTTCTTTAGCTGCATATGTAAAAGTTGAACCACCATAATGTTTCTTCGAGAAGCGTCTACTCGCGTGAGTTTCCGGTTGAACCCCTGGCAGGGCCTGCCCGGAGTAGCGTGTTCAAAACATGCCCCTGGTGGAGGTTGTCCGGTCTCCCACATGTACATCTTTTGTGAAGCGCTTTTTGATGCGCCTCTCTCAGGAACGGACGTGGAACTCGTGTGCGAAATACAAATTTCAACAGAAACAGTACGACACACGAACATGATTGATGGGGGCGACGAGGCCCCCCTCCCTTCTTTCGAACTAGACTTGTTGTGGATCATTGTGGATTACTGACAGCCCACGCACCCCTCTTCTCTCTCAGCCATGACCACTTCCAAAAGCGTATCGATGGTCCGGATGACCCACTCTGTTCCCTCGTCGCTCGCAAGCCAGCGGTCTTCTGCACAGAGGTTCTGGGCCGTGCGCGCCTTGAGCAAACCGAAAACGTGGCTAGTCAGCTGCGGCCCAACGCGGCCTTCGGTACGCAGACAAGCAATGCCAACGACAGATCCCAGCGCACGGCTGAGGTTGCCCTGCTCATCCGCTCCGGGAAGCGGCGACAGTACAGAGCCATAGGACTGGATGATGAACGCTAGAAAAGGGAACGTCCGTGAGTAATGGTAATAGCAGAAGTGACCGCGACACAACAACCAACGATAACAACATTATCGCGATCTTGCAGAAGCAGCGACATGATACGACGAAGATCACGATCGAACTGGTAAGGGAAGTTATTACGCGCGAGACTCGGACCGTTCACTTTTCCACGTCGGTCAGCGAGGGAAAGGAGAAGGGGAAAACCTACAGATGAGGTCGGGGTGATAGGATGCGATTTTATCGTGCAGTTTGACGGCGTGCGGCTCATAGATGGAGTTCCAGAGCGCGGTCCCGCGAGCATTAATGGCGTCGATGTTTTCCGGGACGGCGGTCCTGGGACGTCGTTTGTCAATGGCTGGCGTGAAGAACTTTTAACGGGTGAAACGAAACAGCGCACCTGCGTGAGTTGGTCCGCAGGCCAGCCCTCACGTCGTCTTGGAGGGCGTCCGTGAGTCCCGCAAGAGCTCCGATTGCCTGTACGTGGAAACCCCCAAAAGAAAAAGAAAAAAAGATTGAGGATATAACAGAAACGTGATGTGAGTGATAGTGAGTTCTACACACACGAGGAACGCCGACAAAGATGGTGCTCTTGAGCGCAGCTTCGCGCATGAGGGCTGCATTGTGCACAGAGCCCTGAATGTCTCTTCCAGAACGAGTTGCGAAGCGATACAGGTGCCCGACAGAGGGTGGTGTGTTTGCTGTCAACAGTGTGCAGGTCTAGTCCGTAGTTAGGGAGATGTGGGATTGTACATGGGCTCAGTTGTGTACCGTGAGGACCAGCCACGCTGTCCCAGCCCCCTTCAGGCGTGCATCAGCGTACGTCTTTTCGAACAGGCAGTTCAACCGAGATACTGAAGGGCCAGCAAAAGCATCCAGACTCCGCAGAGTCAACAGTTGTTTGATAGTAGGTGGGATATGTCTAACCATCAGGCCCATGAAGTCAAACTGGTGAACCCAGTAATGTTTTAAAAATTGCATTTTATAGTAACACCCGGTACTACGTCATGATGCAACACGCTCCTGGCGGGCCAAACGAAGAGAAAATACGCTCGAAGACTACCGTAAACCAGCTCCAAACGACTAAGGGTATATACTCATGACGTGATTAATCAAAGAATACTTGAATGACCGCCACATGACAGTGGGTTTAATGGTAACTGAGGTATTGCTTTCCCAGGCTATTGGGCTGGCACTGCTTGTTATCACCCGAAGGGCAGGTTATCATGCAGTTGGCTCCCTCGAGGTTCATTGGTATCTCTCCTACTCTGAACATACCTACCATCACGTCAGTAATACACTTTCGATGATTTTAGTAGACAGCTCACCAAACCAGGCTATCTGTTCAATATACGGGGTATTCTCCACGAAGTCCATGACTGCTGGGAAGAAAGCATCAAAAACACCCTGGCTGCAGTACTGACCCTTCCCAGAATAATCCTGAAGATTGATTCAGCCATCGTCCTTAATGATACAAACCGAGAAAACTAACATGACAGCCAACTTCTGAGAGCCATAACGGCACGCTGTCAAGTAATCCGTGGAATTTCTCTGCAGAGGCTTTGAAATCATCGAAAGTTAGGCCATAAAAATGCATATCAAGAGCATGGATCTACAGGGGCTCGTCAGGACCCGACACTGATAACAAATATTACACCTACATGACAGTCTTTGCATTGGTCTAAGAATGATTTCAACCAGAGATATCCACCAGCTGTGACCGATGGGGCAATAATCTTGTAGTCTAGGGCTACGAGGGGCTCAAAGTATTTATGCCAAAGTTGAGAAGCAATATCGGGAGGTAAGTTGCATTGCGTATCGATATCTGGCCTGGATTTTGTCAATAATGGCCACAAGGGATGAGTAGTTCGATAAGGGCTCACTCGTTGCAAAACTTGGCATAGTTGGCGTAATTCTTCGTTAGCTTATATGGAACCGAATAAATGTCCTGCACACGAGCAGCGGTTGGGACGAAATGAAAGTCCTTATAAGTGTCTATGTCAATATCTGTATATTTTTCCAAGTGCCAGTTGTAGATTCTGGGAAAGTAAAGTTAGTGAGGAAGAACGGAGACAAAGAGCGAGTGTACACACAGCCGAGGCACACCAGTGTCGAAGTTATGAAGGCTACCCTGTTCGGAATTGGACCAGGCGAGCATGACCTTGGAGTTAACGGAAGCGGGGACGTTAGTTGGGGCCGGATGAGAAGAGGAGGTAGTAGGCGAGGCGGACGACGGTGCATAGTTGGCATGGGTGGTGGTGGTGGGGGCTACGGGGTTCTGTGAAGCACTGGACGGACGAGGTCTGCACTTCTTGGAGGAAGAGTCACCACGCTTCTTAGCTATTTCAGCGTGTGCATGGCCGAGGTCGCGTCCGAGATGACTATGCTCCACGGTGAGCGCATTGACGGGACAAGCGTCAAACGAGGCATGGAGGATTGCAAGTGAGACGACGGTAAGGATGTTAAGGAATTTGACGAGGGCCATCGTAAAGGAAAAGGAAAGGCGGGATAAAGGAGTGTCGAGCCTTGGAGAGGCAGACGAGAAGGGAGAAGAAAAGAAAAGAGAGAAGAGTTAATTTGACCGCTGTGACGAAAGGAGGTATTTAACGGGCATTTGCTTACATAAGCTGTTGGGCAACCGGATTCTTCCTTGATGGGCGCGTGATAAGGGGCGCCCGCGCTCGCTTGGTTATTTTTTTTTTCTCTCAAACTTTGACAACAGCCAAGCCAGTTCATCGTCCGTTCACCATCCAGCCCTGCCTCTAATTCAATAAAAATGTCTGATGCCCCCGCCGCCCCCGTCACTGAGCAAGGCGTGCCTCCGGCTACGCAGACCGAAGAAGCTCCCTCTTTCAAGGTAACTTACTGTCCTCTCTTGCCTGCCCTTCCGCCTCCATCCTTTTCCCTCATACAGGTCTTCATCGGAAATCTTGCGTATTCCACTACGGACCAAGGGCTGAAGGCGTTTTTTGAGCCCGTTCAGAGCGACATGTATGCTTTTTTGTCTCGTATCTTATGTCCGAAATGTCCATGCTAACTGCCACCAATCCAATGGCTACAGCATCTCCGCTCAGGTTATAATGCGCGGAAATAGGTCCGCGGGCTATGGGTTCGTTGCGCTCTCCACAGCCGAAGCAGCTCAGAAGGCCGTCGAGGTTCTCGACAAGAAGCAACTCGATAACCGCCCGATCATCGTCGAAATCGCCAGGCCGGCCGATCAGAAAGAAAGTGAGAGGAGAGACAGGAAGCCTCGCAACAGGCGCCCTGGCAGGCGTGGCTCGAGGGCCGTCCCCGGCGAGGTCACTGAAGCCGAGGCCAATGGCGAAGCCAAGGCGGAGGAGGACTCTGCTCCTGCCGAAGGCGAAGCTCCCAAACCCAAGAAAAAGAAGAAAAAGAGTACGGTAAGTTTTATTCGAATTGTTATTGTCTCCAAAGTCCGTCGTTGATCACAATCTATTCTCGATTAGAAGAAGACAAAGACCAGGACCTCGACCGCTGATGGCGAGGCTGAGCCTGCAGTTACCACCTCAGAGGGCGAATCTGGTCGTAGGAGGCGCAACCCACGTCCCCGTCGTGCTGTGGGTGAAGAGCCTACCGGCGAACCCTCCAAGTCGGTGCTATTTGTCGCCAATCTCGGTTTCAACATAGATGACGTTGCGCTCGCCGCCATGTTCACCGAAGCCGGTATCAATGTTCTCTCAGCTCGTATCGTCCGCAGGCCGTATGGACGTCCCCGTAGGAGTAAGGGCTACGGGTTTGTTGATGTCGGCGACGAGGCCGAGCAGAAGAAGGCAATCGAGGCTCTAGAGGGTAAGGACGTCGGCGGGCGAATCATTGCCGTCAAAGTTGCCGTCAATGCCCAGGCCAGGGAAGCTAAAGAGGAAGTGGTTGCCGAGGACGGCTCCCCTGAGGTTGCCATCGTGGCTGCGTGATGGCTCGTTCAGCTCATGACTCATGACCCCAATGTTCTCAATGCCCTTTACTTCTCCCTGGATGGAAGGTTCTTCAAACTACGTGCTGACCGTTGTTTTTTTGGCACGCTATTTGTTTCATTTGTATGCGTGTTCTGCCCGTTCGAGAAAACTCGTTGGTCTAGTGCCGTTCTATTTGTGGTCGATAAGTCGTGTTGGGGTGTCATCATCTCGTACATGTACTATGACACCTTATTTGTGACTTGATCATCACGTCTCACGAATGATGGCTGATGACGGTGATGATGATTATCTCTCCGACAAATTCCTCACCATCACTGAGCCCCAGAAGCCAAAGACTTATAGTGAAAACCGTAAGGAAGCCTTACGCAAGTCTCTTCTCAAGGATGAACAAAACAGAACGAAAAGCGCTAGACAACTCGAACTCGAATCACGCGAGGAGGGGCTTTCCAAGAGCCTGTTCGAACGGGCAGAAGATGACAAGGCTTCTGGTCGGGGAACGGAAAACAAGGCGTTGTCTATGATGATGAAAATGGGTTTCAAGCCAGGACAAGCTCTTGGCGTTCCCGCCAACGTCGATGAAGGCTCAACCTCAATCCCTCCGAGTCGACGGAATCCGAGTCCCAGCCCATCCCCAGACATTTTGGGCATCCAATCACAGATACACGAGGGTGGGCTGGTCAACCCGCTCCCCCTCAATGAGTGGTCAGGCACGTTGAGTCCACCTCATGTGTTTTCTCTACAGTACACCTCTTCTCCTTCCGTTTGTATCATTTCTTTGTCAGGGCAGTAAACTGACGCCGCGCGGCTCGCCATTTAATAACAATAATTAGGGAAGAAAGGAATCGGCCTTGGAAAGCGTGCGCCTTCGCCGACTGAGCTCGAGCGTCTGGCCAAGGTCGCTAGGGCTACAGACGAAACGAACAAAGAGTCTTTCAGGGACAGGACGCGCCGAGAATATGAGCAGCGACGCGCCGAAGCTCGGCTTGGCCCTGCTCAGAGAACCTGCATCACCCTAGATGAACGCGCTGGCAAGGAGGTAGGTAATGGTTCGAACGGCATCATACATAACGCCCTTCTCTTCACGCTCTGCGCTCCCCTACTACTGTCTCTTTCCTTTCATTTATCAAATAAATAAATAAAAGTGGCTCTCGGCTAACTAACGTCTTGGTGCCGCAGTTCAACGTGCTTTGGCTGGATCCAATTAATCCAGATACCTTCCCTGCCGGCCTCTTGGATGTCGTAACTGCCTCGACGACCGCCGCCGCCGCCGCAGCAACCACTCCTCCTTCAGCTCGGAGCGGCAAAGGTGAAGAGCGCTCAATGGAGGAACGGTTACGTGAACAAATGCGAGCTGACGCGCTTCAACCGCTTGATGATGATGATGATGTTGATGTTGATGATGTTGATGCTGGTTTGCCGAGGAACGCGGACGTCAATAGCGAGTCGCATTTACCAGCAAAGTGGATCGAGGATGCTGCGCAGTTCCTGCGTCTGAATGTGAGCCACAACTTGACATTTACTACCCGTCCGCGGCTGTTGTCTCCTTCCCTCGCTGCGCCTCTTTATTTTCTCCCTTTCTCCTTGGTATTTGGCTGATTGATGACTTGCCACAAGCCCGCGGAACGCTTGGACCGCACTTTGCAGTATTTGCGTGCGGAATATCACTACTGTTTCTGGTGTGGCACAGAATACAAAAGCTCCGATGAAATGCAGGAAGAGTGTCCGGGTCCTGAAGAGGATATGCATGACTAGGTAGAAACACATGTAGTCGATATTTTCCAGTCATCTATTGAGATTACTGTAAACGAAATAGAGGTATCCAAGAGACGACAGAGAGTCGATATAATTACACGCGACAATGGTTATACATATTCGATGGGAAGTCGGCATATTTATCACCTGTAAAGACTGTTCGAGTGTATCAAAGTATGTTTACTATCAGCAGGATCAACGGTAAAACGAGTGGAATGGAGCACAAATTGTCCCAAAAGGCAAACGGGATGGCTGTCCGGATATACTGTACGTGTACGTAAATGATTGGTAATTAATTGGCGTCGGCAGTTGTAGTCGCCGTCAGCACTTGAGTCTCCAATTCACCACTTGGAGATGATGGTTGCGCAGTGTACCGCGGGACAACAAATGATGGAAGTAAAGCAGGAAGGGCCGGTATAGCAACGGGAGCCAAGGGCTCATCAAATTCCGTCCGCGGAAACGATTCTGATGTCGGTGACATCTGGGGGGATTTCCGGCGTAAAAACGTCGAAATAGGGGTATTGAACTGGATATCGGCTTCATGTAGCCACGTCTCGCTGCCACGCCTTGACAATCTCCCATTCGGAGAGGACCTTGGTCCCCGAGGTGCGCGGGTGCGAGGGGAGGACAGTGGCGAAGTAGACGGCGCCTATCACAATATTCAGTATTTACAACTCGTGTGAAGAAATTGGTACAAGAAGTACCCTCTTCGCCTTCTCTGTCTCGAGTAATGACGGAAGGCTTGCCTTTCTTGGGAGCTGCAAGATAACAAAAACGATAAACGGTTGAGCTAGGGAGTGGCCCATCAAGAAGAATTTGTGCGTACAGTGTCGGTAGGATAAGGAGAGTATCTGCCTTTGCCATGGCGAGAGACTCTGGGGCTGTCAATATCAACCAAGTTGGAACAATCACGCCGATCACAGTCGGCGGAGACGAAGAGGTATGCGCCGGAAGGGGTATATTGTTGGGGAGAGTGCTCCCGCTCGTCGTCGATGTCGGAGGAGGATGAAGCATTGGAGTGAGAACGGGGGCGAAGGAATGAACGAACGGTGTGGGGATGAGATGACCCATCTTCGAGCCCGAGTGAGGACATGAGCTCTACAAAAGACGGAAGAGAGGACATCGGGTGAAAAAGCAGCGTATAGCTGAAGGTAGTCGCAACAGGGCAACTTGAAGCGCAATCGGTCGAAAGGGGGGCGTATATAATACGCTTGGAATAACCCTAGAAACGGCTCGGCGGGAGCGGTACCATAGCTAGTCGTCATGATACATCCGTATCATGGCAGGTTGCGTAGGTGGCTGCAGTGCCTCAGTTCGCAACCACCCGGAGCACGCAATAATTACTTAGCTAGGGTTGGTCTGTTCTCGTTCGTTATCTTGGTCGGCAAGGAAACAGCTGAACCGGTCCACGTTTTTGTTCTAGAGTCCTTTTTCGTTTCTTGCCTATTCCCAGTACCTCAGGCGATCCAAAGTTGAGCCTTGAGTGTTGTGGGAACTGTGGATAAGGAGACAAAAAGCAAAAGTTGAGAGGCGTTGTTTGCTGCAGAACAATTAGACAGTATTCTTGGGGAAAGCGCCTGTCGTTTAGACTGTCTGTTGCGACGACAGAAAGCTGTGCACACGGTGAGATGTCGCTTAGATCCGTGGCGAGGGCGAGTTACACCCTCGCTCATGCGTCACGCGGACAACTGTAACTGTCACAACCGGGCTTGGTCAAAACCACGATGAATCAACAACAGCCCCACGCTGCCGCCGCCACGCAACTTTTACCTCCTCCGAGGCAGGAGATGGAGTACTTGTGTGCTGGTGAGAAGCATGATGTCGCGAATATTATGGTGTGTTAATAATGTGCGGAAGATTGTGGTGCAAAAAATGACATCAAGCCTCGGGAGCCCATTCGCTGTCGAGAATGCGGACATCGTATCATGTACAAGAAGAGAACAAAGCGAAGTAAGTCCGGTAGTCCCTCGGGAGGATTTGTATTGTCTGAACGGTATAACAGTGGTGCAGTTTGAGGCACGGTAGACGAGTTAGTTAGATAGAGTCGGGCCGGGATAAGCGGGGGATGAGGCTGCGGCTGATTCTAGCGGTGTCGACGGAGGTGACGTCTGTACTCCGGCAAAAAATATCATATCCTACCTCTGTTCTCTGTTCTACATCTGCCCTCAATCACAATGTCTGATTCAAGGCGTCATACAAGAGAACGCAGCCTCTCCGGCGACTTTGATGTAATTTCTTTTCGGTTTTGGCTCGTCCGTCCGAGGAATCTCCCTCATCCTTTCATCTCGGTTTCTCTAGTCCGATATCGAGTCACCCCAAGAACATCACCACGACGATGCCCCTGCCGGTAAGCCTGGGAGAAAGAAAAACCCCAAGTGAGCTATTGTCACTCGGCTTACGTGCACCGTCTGACACTCCCCAGTTCGCAGGCTGCACGTCGTGACCAGAACAGAATCGCTCAACGCGAATTCCGTTTGCGTAAACAACAGCGTGTAATGCTCTCCTCTATTTCCAGTATCCTGTCAGACAATTGACCAATCCCTTTATCCCCCTTTAGATTCGCGATCTCGAGGCACGAGTTGAGATTCTCTCCGGTGGAAAAGATGAAGCACTCAGTGAGATGCGAAATATCCTCAAAGGTGCACCACAATATTCTACTCATTTATGCTGCTTGCCTAATGTTCCTTCCGTCTCAAGATCTCATGGCCGAAAATCATGTCCTTCGGGGCTATCTACGCAGCCTAAGCGAGTTCATCGGCGATGGGGCCGGAGGGCTGCTATCTAAACTCGGATGGTCGATGCAAGATTTTGATAAATTCGTCAACAAGTCCGAAACTGACACTGCATACGAGAGCTTTCAGCGAAGAAAGCGAGAGGGTCAACCTGGCCCTGGTTCTTCAGCCCAAACCTCATCCCGGAAGCGCCCGGCTGATGATGACACCGCCAACAACGCTAAGAAACCACGCACCCCCGGCGAGCGCGACGACACAGAACACAGCACAGATGCCTTCCCTGTCTTGATGCCGCTGAACTCAGTTGCGTCTGGCAGTAACCTGTATACTGGCCGGTCACCACAAGATTCCAGTTTATTCTCGGATCTTTTACGTGGCTCCAATGGCTCGCCGATGTTAATGCCTGGTCCTTCGTCCCCGTCCTCGTATACAGCATCCTCATCCCAAGTTCCTCCATCGAACGGCAACTACCAAGGCTCATACGTCACCCCTTTGAACATGGGGGTGGATTCCACTACAATCAGCTCTATGTCCTTCGTCAACAATACATCCACACCGACCATTCCACAACAGTCTCGGCCCAGCGTCGGTGCCATTGAAGAAATGGATCTCGTCGATCCAAAGAGTATGGAGGCGCAGAAGCTGATTTCGTTCGTGTTCATCCGTTTCCCGGCACTTGAACTTGTTTATCATGTTTCGATTTCAGATATCACCTGGAGAATTACAAACGAAATAGCGCATACTGCCTTCCTGCTTCTCTTCGCCCAACACTCGTCCAGAGGTTAGTTGTCCTTTATCCCCATTACATAAAGTAATTTTGACCCCTTGTTAGGACTGTTCCCCACGGTGCATAAGACTGGCTCTAGATTTATTTTCTGACCCTGACGATGTTACAGAGAGTGTCATCGATCGCATTCCCCATCCAGACCTCCGCGACCGGCTGATCTTACTCCGAGGCACGTTCGCTTTTTTAAAATTTCTTGTCCCTGAAATAGCGTTCGTGTTGAACATACGTACAGGTCGCTTCAACCTCGTTGACTGCCTCCATGACTTTGCGTCCTCGGTCACCATACACGGTGACGAAGTCCTGGCACATGCGAACTGGGAAATTGGCGAGACGTGGCTCCGGCGTTATGGGTTCGTCGATCCATCATTTCTATTCGTATCCCGTTACCCTGATCTAATCACTCACTGACCGTCGCAATTTGGGTTTGCTCTACAGATTCCTGGTTGACCCGAATACGTTGAACATATCAAATAAATGGAGACGGGACCGTGGCTTGCCCGAATTGCGTATGGCCGAAATTGCCCCTGAACAGCAGGCATCAACATAGGTGCACGGCCGCCGACTAATTGGTTGTCGCGATTCATATGACCCTGACTCCTTCACTTGCCGTCTCTTGCAGCAAGTCTGTAGCTTTTAGACTCCCTTTGTCTTCCGGTGTCGTTGACTAGGTATCATTGATCCTGCTAGGTGTTGTGCTACTTTCGGTCACTGTATATATAGTTAATCCCCGTTCTTCTGGGTATTGATGATGAACTACGTTGAAGCATTTCAAATGCAGCTCCAACCAGCTGATAGCAAAACAGTAATGTGACAGCGGGTGAATTTTCAGTTGTAGTCATTAATACGGTTGAGACTTAATATTCAATCAACACAACAGTCGAGATGGAGACGTCTTTTTTTCTGCTTTTCGAGAAAGAAATATAACAAGGTCCGAGCATCCAATATACACTTTCGAGTCAAAACCCCGAAGGTCGCTCGTTGGCACGAAAATGGTTCCTTAGGGCGTTTGGACCATCCCCACCCTTGATTTGTAAGTGGCAACCACAAGGGGGTTGTTCCATTTAACCAATGTGGCGTAGAGTGGGTAAGTATTGGTTTCGTTATGTATGTATTCTATTATCAACAATCCTCCTTTGAATCCCCCGTGGTTATCGGACCATGACCGTCACGTGTACTTTGGTAGATGGTCCGCTGAAATGAGCACACGAAAGGCGACTGAGGAGGGAAGGGGGAGGGAAAGGTGGTTATGAATTTTATTCTACAGTTATTTCCTTTCTCTCCTATGTTTCGGCTGATGCACACAAAGTGCATGTGAAGTTGCGAGCCTTCTAGATGAAGTTCGCTGTATTTGAAGTGGAAGGCGAAGGTGGGGGGACCAAGTCAGCTGGCCCCCGCACCGACCACGCGTTTTCTACGCATCAGATATCCGCCGTCGTCGCCGTACAAGGTTTCTCCGATATTGAGATTCTTGCTCCTCGAGCGTCCCGCTGAGAGATTAATATTCGATATTGATATTGAGAAATGCCGAGAGGTGAGCAAGTAATGAAATGATCACTTACGGTAAGGGATTCTCTTGGATGGCCATGCAAGAAAGGAAGGTCAGGAAGTTCAAGGCTACTTGACAAATGAAGACGACACGCAGAGCATCGGCATAGGAGTCTATAGCCGATTTTCTGAGCGACGGGTCTAGTTCTCGAATGACATCCGTCGAATGCCTTAGTGAGCGGTTTAGATCCTATTTCTGTGCCGATAGACGAGACATGGTTCACCTTATACGTGAGATAAGCTATGCCTTTTATAAGTCATTTAGGACTATGAGGAGGAAAAGACTTGGGCATACCTCCTCTGCATTAGGTCCTTGGATACGTTGTTGCAGCTTCGACAGGACCACCGCTTGCATTAGTGTACCGCTCAGGCTGACACCGAGCACTTGCCCAGTAGTGCGGAAGAGGTAGGTTACTGGTGACAATTAGTCAAACCAGTCAATCAAATGACGGGTGGATCTACTTACTGCCAGTGGCCACTGCTACATCCTCTTTGGAAACGCAAGCAATGAGAGCCTAAAAGGAGTGAGTAAAGAAAACAATAGGAAGCTTGGCGAAATTCCTACGATGAGGGTTGTCGTGATCACACTCGCCATCCCGAATCCTTGGGGAATCAGGTCACTCCAAAGATGCCACTGTGGCGAGTTGTCATTCCACATCGCAACCATAGTACCGGCGTAGAGGGTGCACATCGCGGACAGCAGGGTGAGTCCGTACAGTTTACCTGTCCGTCGCATGACCCTAGAGATTAATAATGTAAGAGGAGATGCATTCATAATAAATTGTCGGAATTCGCTGACCAGCCTGCAAAGACGCTGCCCGTAGAGATAGCAACCTGGAACTCAGTCAAGCTACATTCTCACTTGCACGCGAACGAGATGGCTAACCGAGTGTGGCAAAAGATGGAGACCTAAAATTAAACTGGTGAGTCCGAGTCTGTCTGTACTGGTTGATGGTGATCCTACCTGCATCTACTGACGAGTTCGAACGAACGGTGGAGAAATACTAGGTAAAGTTAGACTAGCTTCCGTTTTGCATTCTTATTAAACACACCAATGGCACATTGTATATCTGGATCTAACGGGTTAACCTCAGCCAGAATAGGTTTGTGAGGTACGTACCATGGAAAAGGCAGACATACTACTGAAAAGATTGGACAACGCAACCGCAAGTGGGGTACGCTGAGTGATAAAGTACAATGGCATGACAGGATAAGGAGACCAGTAGGCCTCTATTGTAACGAATAGAACGCCAAAACCGATGCTCGTGATGAATAGGCCACAGACTAAGGGGTGCGACCATGGAAGTGACTCAGTGGACTTGAAGGTAGAGCCCAGGAGAAGACTGCCGATGGCGGCCGCAAGGGTGGCAGTCCCAGCAAAATCCATACGGCGCAATTTCAAATATAAAGGTTGATTTTTCACATCCTGGGAAAGTGGGATTGTGACTTTCCAGGCCACGACGATAAAAGAGCAGGCCAAGACTGGGATCTGTGAAGTCTAAGTGTTCGAAGGACGCGATGTTCGTAATCAACAGGGGGCTCACCTGGGATAGAAAGGCGTACCGCCTGCGTGAATCAGTCTTTCAATTTGACATCAGGACTACCAAGTCTGTTCAGCGTACCACCCGAAGGTATCATTCATCCATCCGCCCAGAGGCCCGCCTATTCCTGCCCCGAGTCCAAACATGCTATCCAAATTCGTTAAACGGCCTGAGAAGGATAGACGCAACTGGTCTTACACGTTTGCCATGCCCTGGTACAACCCTCGCTGCTTTCTTGGATAGAGTTTCAGCCCGTCGCAAATCTACCAGTGGCAGGGAACATACAATGGTATTAGGTCTGTAACGGCCACGCTAGACACTGTGCGGTTGGCTTGTCGGTGACATGTAAACTGCCTCTATAAATGTCGCATTTACCTGTCATCATCCTAAAATTACTAACGGTCAGCTTCCCAAGTAATGCATCCCAAGGACGAGTACAAACCCTCCACCACCCATGCCGGCCACCGCTCTGGCTGCAATCAGTGCTTCCATCGAAGGGGCAAACCCACAGCTTATAGTGCCTGTTCCTATCGAATTCGAGTTGAAGATTATTATCACTGAGCTTCACAGTAAGGGATCAACGAACCGAACAGTGTCAACGCCAAGAGCATCGCCCCGCGTCGACCAAGGATATCCGAGAGTCGTCCTACATATCAAGAATTCGTGTTGGCTCGAATGTATGCGGATCGATGGCAAGTGTGCGCACCGTATAATGGCGTGAAGCAACACATGGAGAGCAAATAAGATGTCCCGATGTACGATGCCTGGTTGGACTTGTTGAAATCATTACCGATTGGTACCGTCAGGGTGGCAACAATTGTGCCTACAGATCGTGTAAACACTGACTGAGGAGCAGAACGTCACGGTACTTACCGTCTAAGGCACCTAAGAACACAGCACTCCATAACCCTGCCAGAATCCAAACAAGGTCCATCCTTGATACGCGAAACACCTCAGGGTTCGGCGAGTCTGAGATTGGGCGCTCCAACCCATCACTTGGTCGGTGATCATGGGGAGATGATAACAATGGACTAGATTCTGAAGGAGTTGGGGTTCTGGGATGCATCGACGGTGCACAACTTCGGGAGAGGTCTAGACGGGGATTATTTCATGGGAAAGGGCAGGGGTTTTAGTATGAATAGAGAGACGCTCGCGTCTGAAATCTCCTGTATTTCGATAGATGAAGTCCGGAGGGAAAGATCCATCCGTAAGCTCTACTTGCCCTTTTTTTTTCGAGAACACGGCTCCGACATTCGGCGCGTCACACCGCTAGGGAACTGCTGAGCTGGCTCACGCGGTCGGTCGATTGTGCGCTTCCCCGTGGACCATGGGCACATCGCCTGACGTCTCCCAGCTCCCCAAAGGGGTGTAATGTTTCAACGTCATGGTCCGTAGACTTCGGGGCGTACCCTCTCATTAAACGTCGATTTATAGGGTATGCGTGGCTTGCCCTCATGACCTGATCTACAACTCGTCCAGCACGCACGCTGCCTTTTCTACGGTCCAAATGTCCACTCACTGCTGTTTGATCATGCAGAAACCGAAAAGGACGCGGGGGAATTGCAAATCAAAGGTGATTCCGTCTACGCCGGAGTGGTGACGCTCGGGCGAAATCAACAGGATTGAATTATATCCGTCTTTCTCCTTTCAGCAAGAAACCCCTGACCGAGGCAGGCCCATTTCTCAGGTTGGAACTTGAACGGTAGTAACACTTGACGGCATTCACATTGACCATGGATTCGCTCGCGACGCGCCACCCCGCATGTAGTCTCTGCAAACGACCATCGGTACGAACTACCCGGAATACCTGTGGCACGAGAGATATTTCTTCTTCTGAGAATGGCGAATCCTTCGGCTTCTGGCATACTACGACGACCGCCGATCTTCAGCCTTCTATCAGTTTCGATGGGAATTTGGGAATTGCCAGTCGTGTTGGATCGACGAGGGCATAGAGCCGTGCACAGGTGTTCCATCGTTTACGATTGAGGCCGTCAAGGGTCATTGTGGTCGGGAATGGTGGAACTGGCTCGAGTCGGCCGAGGACTGCGGCGTTACTTAAAGGTTATACGGTGCTATATTGTAGAGATTTCGGGGGGGCATAGCCGGCGAGTTTGAACTGAGAGCTGGTTAAAACCACGAACATATCTTTGAGTACATTTTATCCATCCGCGGGGGATAGGAAAGCATCTCTCCAGGCCCCGAATAACCGAGTTGTGGCACAGAATGACGGGTTTTGTTACATAAGAGGAATATTTTAGGGTGAAGCCGGGCGAATAGCATGTTATTAACTTACCATTTATGGTTGTGTGAAATGTTTGTCGGGCTTCCCCACTAGCGGCTAGCGCGTTGCTCACACCCCTCGACCCCCCTCGCCCCCCTTGCCCTCTGTCACTTCACCGCTCTCCTCCCATACTTTTCTCATCATGCCCTCTCCAACAATTCAGACTCGTGGCCTCTTTTCGCATTCAAGATCCTCTGACAACCTCCGCGCAATTCGTAGCGGCTCATCCACTCCTACCAGCCCATGGAAATCCATGCTCCGTATCGGTAGCCAGTCATCAAGGAAGCTCCTCGCCAATGGCATCCGTTCATCTATTACTCTCAACACGAATTTTACCTCCTCAAGTCCATCAACTCCTAACCAACCACTGACCCCTGCCTCGTTGATTTCTCCCTCTCAGCGGGATTCGTCTAATACCTCCAATAACTCCACTGATTCCAACAATGAAAAAGTTCCAGCGACACCACCAGACCACCCGTCGCCTTCTGTTCTAGTCTCACCATCCCCCGACGCGTCGTTCGACGCGAAACACGGCTCGAGATCAAAGTCAGAAAAGCAACAGTTAATATCCCGTGAACGGCTCGGCCCACCCGCGACAACGACAGCAACGGTGCCTAGTAGTTTTTTCCCTCCTTCGTCTGGGCAACGTCCACGAAGCTCCCGCTCTATGAGCGCTACTGCGTCACGTCTCATCAGGCGCGTGGCATCTGCGCCGAATGCAAAGGGACTCTTCAACCTAGGTTCACGCCAGTCTCCCGTGGCTACGAAAAATGGACTTTTGGCTCCAGGCGAGATGACCCCAGCGATGGTACAAAGGAGCGGCATATCAACATCACACACCAAGTCCGGAGAAGGCACAAGCTCCATTGAGACTGTGTCTTCCGCCTCATCCTCAAGTCGTGCGCCTCGTGCTGTTAGCACGCCATCTTTGCCCAAAGTCTGCGAAAATGATTCATCTGCTCCTGAGGCAAATAGGGCGGCCTTCCGTCGCACTTACTCGAGCAATTCGATCAAGGTTAAGTCTGTAAGTTTCATTTTTTCTGTTTGTGATGGCACGTTTCTCACTCTAGCTTCTCAACAAGGTTGAGGTTGGTCCGTCTAGCTTCCAGAAGATCAAGCTGCTTGGTAGGGGTGATGTTGGGAAAGTCTTTCTCGTGCGGGAGAAAAAAACCGGCAAGCTCTATGCCATGAAAGGTACGTATCACTTACTTAAACGCGCATTTCTTATCCACAAGGTGGTCGATAGTATTATCCAAGAAGGAGATGATACAACGGAAAAAGATCAAGCGCGCGTTGACCGAGCAGGAGATTCTAGCAACTGCCAATCACCCATTCATAGTGACCCTTCACCATTCATTTCAGTCGGAGGATTATCTATATCATTGCATGGAATACTGCATGGGGGGTGAATTCTTTAGAGCGCTTCAGAGCCGCCCGGGGAAATGCCTTCCAGAAGATGCCGCTCGGTTCTACGCAGCTGAGGTCGTAGCCGCGTTAGAGTACTTGCACCTCATGGGTTTCATCTATCGTGACCTCAAGCCCGAGAGTACGTCCCATTCGCATGTATGAATAAGATGATTGACGTAGACTCTTGTCATCCCCAGACATTTTGTTGCATCATTCTGGGCATATAATGCTGTCAGATTTTGACCTTGCGAAACACTCCGGCGTCAATGGAGGGAGGCCTGCGACAATTCATCAGTCAGAGCTCAATGGGGTGACCATCAGCGCTTTTCTCCTCTGACCATGCGGGTCCTCATGTGTAATTTGATTAGCTTCCTTTGGTCGACACCAAGTCGTGCACGGCTAATTTCCGGACTAATTCGTTTGTGGGAACCGAGGGTCAGTCGTGATCTAATTGAACTCTTGACCCATCTAACTGTATGTTTGTCTGGTCTAGAATATATCGCTCCTGAAGTCATTCGAAACTCTGGTCATACCTCCGCCGTGGATTGGTGGACCTTAGGGATCCTCATTTATGAGATGATTGTGAGCGTGCTAGTTTTCTCCATTTATGATGATTTACCTGTCGCGTAGTACGCCACAACACCCTTCAAGGGGCGGGAGCGTACAGATACGTTCAACAACATTATTGGCCTCCCAGTTCACTTCAGGGAACAGCCAAAAACATCACCGTAAGTGCTTACTTTGGGTGTACGCATTAAACCAACGTGCCTGGACATTGCCACAGTGCGGGTAAGGACATCGTATCTCGGCTATTAGACAAGGAAGAAAACAGTCGCCTCGGGAGCAAGACTGGCGCGAGCGAGGTGAAGCAACACAAGTGGTTCAGCAAAATTAATTGGGGACTATTGAGAAATACGGAGCCGCCGGTAAGTCGTACTACCTGGAAGCTCGGTTATCGAGGGTTGTGTACCGAGTCGTGTACTACGTGTTGCCGGAGCTATGGCCCCGGTTGCAACACATGGTCCCGTTCCAATTTTCTACCAGTCTTTTGTGAATCGCAGATCTGGCGCTGACCTTCGCGTATTTGGACGTCTGTTCAGATCATCCCTGCATCATCAAATGGAGTGGACACGGTAAACTTTCGCCGAATGGAGGAGTCTACGTCGCTCCATCTTGAAAGGCAACAAAATGCAACCCATGCCGCTGTGCAAACACCAGGTACGCCCGATGGCCTGGAGCCCGCGTCGAGCGCAGACCTGTTTGGCGCCTTTTCGAGCATTACCCTGCACCACGACGGTGACAACTAGAATTGGAGGGGGGGAGCCGTGTACTCGGCCTCAACTTCCGCTTTCTACTGAGCGGTTTCAAACCGGCATGTTGGAATCTGATTTGTGCTCACGGTTGTTCGTCACTGCCGTGCTGATGTCTCTGGACTGTTCTGAGCTATCTCGGGAATTTGTCTCGGAAACTTTCATATTCATCGTCATTCCTTTTCTTTCCCTCGGTACATACATGCACGCATTCACAGACCTTCGTTGTATATGACATTTTGGTTCATCCTTATCCATTCATTGCATTTCATCCTTATTATTTTGACCACCTGCGCATTTACACCCATTCCGATACCACATTGCATGCCTTGACCGTCGATAGTACTATTTAGAGACCTTTGGATTGCCATTTACATTAGAGAAACAATAGGAAGGGCTAGCTTATCCTGGAATACATGTTGGGACTAAATTGACAAAATGACTTCGCCGTTGCTTTCCGTTGTCCCTCGTTCTTTCTTACGTGAGCCTGTCTCTGACACGTCAACGGGGGGCGGACAGAACGAAGGAAGGAGAGATATCGCTAGACGGAAGCAAAAGAGACGAGATTGACGGGCGACGGACGACGGGAGGCCAAGCAAAAAAGAAGAGTTGATCGGAATCTGAACGGAGGGAAATTGCGTCACTTCGGGGGCGGGGTCACAAGCGCGAGCGAATTTGCAAGTATGGGACGTGAGGAAGATGAATCGCGTCGCGAGGGGAGGCGTGAGAAACCGGGTGGACAAAACATATGAAATTATTCTCGCTGCGGGAGATTGACTTGCTGGGCTGCGCTAGTGAACACGGTTCAAAGACAAGAGGTGGTTCGGGTCAAGCGTCGGCTAGTACGGGAAAGGGAGGACATCGAGTAAGGGAGGGGAGAGAGAGGGGGGGAAAAGGTGAGAGTTGTGTGTGGGAAAGGAAAAAAAGGCTGATAACGGGGGGATGTGAGATCTTGGATCTTGAGATCTTGAGATGGATTTGGGGGAGAGAAGCTCGACTGGGATTTCGATCAGTCGTTTCTGGGGGGTTCGAAGGGACGGGCCGGTGGAGAGGAATTGAGCGTGGCGTTGGCGAGGCGAGTTTGGACGAGAGTTGCCGAATAGAAAGAGGACCTCGGCGCCGAGGTGAGGATCACGGGGGCCTCGAAGGGGGACCGTTTACGTGGGTCCGGGACTGACACCCTTCTCCACCGTCGGGATCATGGCTATCCATTATTCTTTTCACATTATATTTAGCCTCCGCGTCACCCACCCTAAGCTGGATCTGCCTCCCGCTCCCGGTATAACATTCCCCTCTCCCCGCGCGGCTCTTTCCCTGTCACTCCAAAGTTCGAACGACTTCTCTTCGTCTTCGCAACCATTCCGTCCCTACGTCCTGCTCAGTTCGACCAGCCCATGGCCGACCTTTATCCCAATCAGTCCCCAACAAATTCATATCAGCCTCACTCGTCCTATCACCACCGTCAACAAGACTCCCAACCTCAGCAGCCATATCATCTCTCTTCCCCTGCCGTCGTATACCCTCCTCGCCTTCTCTCTTCTTCCCATTCGTCCCCGGATGATACCGCCCCGAATCACAAATCGCCCCCAAAATCTGACTCTGCTGCCCACTCGCCACAGCTTCAGCAACAGCATCACGCCCAACAGCACCAACAGGGCCAACAGCCACCGCAGCAACAGCAGCAGCAGCCGCAGCAACCGCAACAACAATCACAACAACAACAACAGAACAACATGACAAAAACGGACACCAAGCCCCAGGCTACATTCCTAACAAAACTATATGCGTAAGTGCGCATGGTCCTTCCCCCCCGCTGCGGTCACGCTCACCTCACCAGCCTTCTCGAACGCCCCGAAAACCACCACATGATCCGCTGGGATCCTGCGGGCGAGCATATCATTGTAGAACGACCAGAGCAACTAGCTCTTCACGTCCTCCCAAGCATCTATCGTCAATCGAGATTCGCGAGCTTCTCCCGGCAACTAAATGTCAGCGGATTCTCATCTTCGCAGGTCCTGTTCTTCGTCCTCATTTCCCACCTTTGTTTAGATCTATGGGTTTATGCGAAAAGTCAATCTTCGTAACGTCGACCCCGCCATCGATGACCCCGACGCATCAACTTGGTGTAAGTTGCCCTTTCAGCTCATTTGCCCTCTCTTGCCCACCAAAATCTCTATTTCCTAATCTTTTCAGCTCATCCTACCCTCAATCGCCACTCTCCGCCTGAAGTCGTCGCTAATTTCAAACGTAGAGTTCCGCCACGTCTACCTAAACCAAGAAAACGTCCAGACGCTGACCAACATTCCGCCATCCCCCCTCCGCGCTCAGCCTCCGGTCTTGGTACTGTCCCCCTTACGATACCCTCTACTCTGGGTTTGACATCCTCACCAAAAGGCGGACGTGCTCGTGGCTTCTCTGCCCCTGGTCCGTATCAGCCCATGGCACAAGCTGGAACGACTGGTCAATGGGGAAATACTTACAATCGTGCTCTCCCACCGCTCACGGTTCCATCTGATCCTCCGATGTCGCATGGTGGCATGTACCCTTCGTCCCACGCCTTACACCCAGTCTCTCCTGCAGACGATCATGGTAGTCTCAACTCGCTCCACTATCAGTCGAACCGTGAGGTGATTGCTTCGGCTTATCCTTATCCAGAACAAAACAATTGGGCTTTCTCTCCTATTAGCAGTGGCAGCAGCTCAAGCCACTCTGGCAGCTTGACCTCTCTTCTGAATCCTCCTTCCAATGGCTCAAGTTACCCTCCCACTCGACCGACTATCAATACCTCTTACCCATCGTCGCTCTCTTCTGTATCAATGCAACACAGTGCTTCCTCACTCTCTCCTGATAGTCGACCGGCCACGGGTTACTCTGTTTCTTCAATGTCTTCTCTCCCTTACGATGACAATCACCATTATTCGAGCGATTATCCTCGTCCTGGCTCTGGTCACCATCGCCCAATTACCCCAACTTCGTCTCGTCCACCTTCTTCCAAGTCGAGTTACGCTCAGTCGACTCTCAGTGTGCGTCGCCAACGAAGGCACAGTCAAGCAATAAATCCATACCCGACACCCTACGAACAACATTTAGACAATCGTCCATCATCCTCACCGCAACCGGGCAATGGGGAGGATCACGGGTTACATCGTTCTCGCAGTATGATCCAGCTGCCGACGGTCGACACTTACAGTCACTATGGATCAAATCAACATCAAACTGATTTTGCATACTCGGCTGGGCCTTTGGGCAGCGTAGGGACTGGCGGTGCGCCTACGTCGTTGGATCAGACGATGGATGATTGGAATAGTCGGTCAGTGCGACCTTCGACGTCTGCAAGTTCACTGTCGGCAGCCTCTCAAACGTCGTCCTCACAGGCGCACACCCCGCCGGTGACGGACCATTTCGAAGATACGGGCATTCACCGCTGTGAGTTGCTTTCTCCGGATTAAACCCACGTTCTGCTATGCTATGCTCTTTGTTCCGTGCTAACCCCTCTTTCCGACGCATTCAATGTACTGACACCAGTTCTGAATGACCAGTCTCGCCCGATTTTGGTTATGTCGCGATGAATGAACACATCACGCAATACGACGGCAAAGCCGAAAATGTTTACGGCGCGGAAACGGGGTCTGTATAATGTGCCACGCACGAATACCTTCTTTTCCTCGTTTTCCGTTGTCACAACCTTTTTTGTGCCGGAGACTTTCTATATTAAATCTTTGTCGTCTCATGCTCTGATATGATTTCTTGCACGTTGCTTTTTTGTCTCCATACTGTTTTGCTTGCTGTAGCCCTCCCGATTGCCTCGCGGTCCTTGGCACTCCGCGCTCTATACCTTGAAGATGCCGTATACCAACCCAGAAATGCTTTCCCGCTATCCCCCGTTTCTTTCAAACACAGAATTTTTTTTCTCTCTTTTCCATGGACTCGCTTTATGCTGGGCAATGCAAACTGAGAATGTCCCATCGCCGATCGGGTGAGCCGTTTTGGCGGAAAGTTCCGTCTCGCATCATGACTGGTAACAGTAGCAACTTTACGGACGCTAATCGGCGAGTCAGTCAGCCCGGGCTTAGACTCTCTGGCCGCGGTGCCGATCGCGCGACGATGATCGAAGCGGTAATTGGGGGTCTCAATCACGGAGTTGGCCGACGAAAACGAGTGCATGGCTCGCACGGAGGCATCAACATCAGATAAGCATCTGATTGGTCCCGCGCACACTTTCCGGCTATTTAGAGGCGCCGGTGGTCCGCGGCAGAAAGATCAAACAGAACGTCTGATCGGTCCTCACACACCCGAATCCAGACGCCCCGTGCATGCTTCACCGCACCGCACCGCACCCAACTAACCAACCAACCAAGCACACCTGTACCCGACAGCAGAAGATATCACCGAAACGAGAAGGAACGATACGAACACTACTGGCAACTTTGGGAAACCTTTTGTTTCTTTCCCCCCCTGTCTCTCTCTAATCTGCGTCTCTGATTCGCTGAGCTTTTTTTTCTCAACATCACGCAACATCATATCACGCATGCACATGATAAACCCTCCTTACCCCTACACCCCCCCTTTTTTTTTCATCCCACTGAGTTGGCACAAAACGTATACAATACAATACAAATACACTTTGTACACGAACTATCCTCACGCATGCGTGCGTGCGTGTGTGCGTGCGCCGCTGCCGCCGCATGGCTACATTATGATGGCACGTTGTCTGATCTGTAGTTACTGTATGCGCCATGTGTGCGTTGTGTGAGAAAAAAAAAGGTTTTTGTGGTTGGGTGTGTGTGTATGTACCATTATTAGGGTTAGCCGGTTTTAGCCGCCCATTTATCGTCAAAAAAAATTGTTTCTCCTCCTCCTTGTTCTCAGTTTGGTAATTGCATGCGCGTGCAATTGTTTGCATGGTGGGTGTGCTTTTGAGGTGTAATGTGCGTTCACAAAAAAGCTTTTGATTTGAGGTGAGAGGACTCGGAGAGAGGAGGTTTTTGATGGTTATAATTTTACTTTTTTTTTCTGGAATCTGGGGATGGGGATCTGGGATCTGGGGAGGAAGAAAGGGACCTTCCAGGAAGGAATCTTGGATCCGGATGCACACACCACCCCCCCCAAACTGCCGTCCCCCGTGTCGTTCGTTGTTCCTCGTCTCGTTCAAACTCGGAATCCCCACTCCCACTCCTCGTCTTGTCTTGTCTCGTCTCTCTCTCGTCTTTCCCTCCTCGAGTTCCCTCTCGCCCGCCACTCTCCTCACCATCCGCCCGCCCCCTTTCTCCTCCGTGTCACTATGTTTGTTATATTACAAGTAGTAAATTAATCCACACACATGATACATGCATATATATAGTGCTCAATACATCCACTCCCTTCCGTCCGTGTCCGTCCTATCTGTAAGTATCAGTTCCGTACCTGCGGTGCAACATTACCGCTTTCTGAAGACCAAGCCAACTGAACGGGCAAACGTTGTATATGTGTATGTACATGTATGTACATGTATGTCACTGTATGTATTCGCCAAAAATGGGTACAGTAAAACCAGCGGCAGCGCACTATCTGCCTGCCCATGGCATGTGTACGTTGTGAGAAAATATATGAGATGCTGAGGAACGGGGAGCGGGGTAATTAATTATTTTCTAAAAAAAAAGTGAGGAAACGAGAAAAGCGATTGGGCAGGGGAAAAAATGCCAGTGGCTGCGGTATTGGTGCGGGTGAGATAAAAGAGAGAGACATTTCCCGATGGATGGATGGATGACCTGATCATGCCCCATTGACGCGACGGGAGTACGCGGGGGAGTGCGTTGAATGAAAAGGAATGACATGACATACAAAAATGACCCGCTTATTGGTGGGCCGCTTAAACAGCACATTAAGCAAAGGGGGTGGTCGAGACGCAAAAATGCAAAAAGGCAAAAGAGAAAAAAAAAAGGTAGAATAGATGAAACGGCCTTAACACTTACATACAGCAGTGCGCAAGGGCCTATAGCATATGACTGAATTACCATAATGTACAGTCATTCTTCTCATGTGGTTGCCGCACCCCCAAAACCGGGAAAGTGGAAAAAAACGGGGTGGGTGATAGCATATTTGGCTTACACGTCCCCCGTAGCCTCTTTTTTTAAAAAAACCTCGTATCGTATACGGTATGTACATACTCTATTTATCTGTGGCGTTTTTTTTGTACAGATCGTGTAACGGATATCCGCGGGGCGCGATTTACCAGTTGAGACTATCACCGGTTAGTTGAGTACATGTCTGCTCGTCTGCAGATGTAAGTAAGTACAGTGTCCGTCCACAAAAAATTTATACGAGCGACAGCAATAAGAAAAATTGTCCCAGTAGCAGAATATCGAAGAAAATCACATATAGGAAACCGACCAAGCGCCCGCGCCTAATGCAGCACACTGCCTTCCTCAAGAGGATGCCGCCGCACATCCCGTGATGTTGTACCATTCCTGCCACCGTCCACGCCAATCCGGGAGCCTCTGGGGGTTGATGGCCGCATGCGAGGAACGGTCGCTGCGGCGTCGGCGTCGGCGGAATTCGGTGTGATGGGCGCGTGGAATAGAGTCTCTGACATCGGCTCTCCCATTCTTGCATTGACGTATGGATCCCGTTCATCTTCAGACTGACGCGCGATGCCACCTGGTGATAGGAATGATACCGCTTCCTCGTCGGTGTGAAAAGGTAATTCATCATCGTCGTCAAGCTCGTCGTTGATGGCTTTGCGCGCTACGACCGAAATGTAGATGAAGACGCCGATAGCTAGAATCACGCCAGTGATCTTGGCGTAGAAACCGAAAAGATTCTCTTCTTCTTCCGCACCCGCATCTCCGTCCGATAGAAATAGGTTTTTCGTTCCATTTGGGACAGTGTCGTGAGAGGAGTCGGACTGCGCATGATAACGCGCAAAGGAGTGAATGGAAGAACCCAAGGTTGTGTGGATGATAACCTTGAAAAGCGATAGAGCCGTGCATACAAGGTATGTACGCAACGTAAGGGTCGGAGATGCACCGAGGAGACAGTTCATGACGTTGTAAGGATATGGAGCTAAGCGGATCAGGAAAAGCAACTGTGGTCGCTTCTCGATTGCGCGAACCACTCGTTTGACAGAAGTCGCGTTCGAGAGCCAGCGCGTGATCAACCCCCGAAAAAGGGAACGCGAGAGCAAGAATACGACCAATGCACCGCTAAGAGCGGCACAGTAAGAAAGAACGGCGCCAGCCCAGGCGCCGAATGTGTATCCGGATAAGACAATGAGAGTGGAATAGAGTGGTAAAGGAGCTAGAGATATGTGCTTGGTGACATTCATTTCGGATGATGGGCCGATGAGTTACTTACGAAATGTGGTTATGAAGATGAGGAAAAAGAGAACGCCGTAACCGAAATTTTTGTCGGCTTTGAGCCAGCTGGACAGGTTGTCCAGAGCTGCGGGCGTAGACAGATAAACGTAAGCGGGCGATATTCGCAATTGAATCGGAATGGATGGACGGAGATAGCAGGACTTAGAGCGGGCGGGAATATGGGATAATAAAGCGCACCTTCAAAGACTTGCGTTTTCCAGAACGCAATTGCAATCACAAATCCGAGAGACGTCGATATATACGCAAGTACAGGCAACCACGGCTTGACGATAGACCATAATCTGATTTTCCGTGGCGGATGAAGGTATCCGGAATGTAACGAGGGTAATGGCATCGCAAAGTGAGCTGACGCCGTATTCGGAAACGGGGATAGTGGGTAATCTGGACAAGCGCTGTTTTGGTGTGTCAGATGTCTAAGGGATGATTCCGACGGGGGGCGCGATAGGTGATGATGATGCGAGGACAGAGACCCGGGGGCATCGTCCCGGGGTATGCTGGCCTCCGCCTTGGCAGGTGATGTCTGGATAACACCATCACATCTAGATTTTTCGCTGACTGATGTTTCTTCGAACCTGGGAAATCGAGAAGGGGAGGGAGATCGATAATTATAGGAATGAGCTGGTGGTGGCTGTGGCCTGGTAGGTATACTCCGAGGAACGAGTTGCAGTGAGAGGGACCTTTCAAGGTGCCGGTTTGATCGAGGCGCTGGGCCGGAACTCCTGGGAGTCATGAGCAGTAAAGGTCGAGGGATTGAATTGGGATGTCTTTGCGGTGTAGAGGGGTCGATAAGGTAAAGAGTGAACCACGGTAATAATGATGTGTCAAGCTGCTGCGCAGTAAACAAAGATTGATGGCGGTAAAAATTCGCAAAGCAGGGTGTAGCGGGTGTTGAAAGAGCGAAGGAGGGCACTTGGGGTGACCTAAATTATGAACTCTGACCGAGTATCGAGTTAGCAGACTTGCGATCCCTGACTTGGAGGGACGAGGCAATGAATGAGGGCGTAAGCGCCAGCAAGCAGCGGTGGCAGTGGCTCTAGTGGCTCACAACCGGTTTAACCCGGTACTAAGCCAAAGCTGAACGACACTAGTACTTTCGCGTATCCACAGGTGTTTCCAAGTGGCCGCCTCAAACACACTGCAGATTCGTATTCGTTACGGCCCTTGATACCCTTCCTTCGTATCTCCTTCGACGCATGTTGCACTGGCGAACTGTTTCCCAGGTCACGCGGTCGAGAAGTGGATACCAACCTTCGACCACACGCCACTGGCTGCATACAGACAGCGGGCATCCTCGACGGCCAAGTCGACATGCTCAGTTTTATTCTGAACTTGTCCCGGGCATGATACCAGTGGCTTTACTTGGATCCGCAGTTTACATGGTGCGTTCTTCTAGCTACTAATCGAATTTGGGCACAAAGATTGCTTTTTTTTTTTTTTTTTTT
>QLOU01001173.1:2094-38113 GCA_003313715.1 Russula abietina
ATGTCCTATTTCCCTTTCTTCATGGCCTCGAAGGCGATAACCTGCAACAAAATGCGTTTTTCTCTGTCACTCCGGACAACCCTGCCATCCCACCTCGCTTTCGTGGCCTAATTTGGGTCGCGTGTGAAGACGACGATACCCCCTCCAGCGACGACGGTGAGGACTCGGACGTTGTCGCTAGCGATGACTCTGATGACGAACCTGGGAGTGACGGTGGCGACATGGGACATTCGTTCGTGTTGGACATGGACATGGACATAGATACCGACCTCGACCTCGATCACAGCCACGGGCTAGAAGCGCCCATTTCCGCCCCTTCTATCTCCCCTTCGCTTGGACCTCTGGTCCCCGCTTGCGACTCGTCAGACCCAGATAATGCACCCCATATGCACCCAGTACAACCTCGTGCTCAACGCATATATACCAACACAGCTCTGGCCCGCGACCGGAGCGCGTCGGCTTCGTCTAGTTCGACCTCGACCTCGTCTTCCCAATCTCTTAGTATGCCGTCACCATCCACCCCTGGCACTTCACTCGACTCGCCGCCACCCTCATGTTTAGCTCTTGCGCCGCCCTCACCTGATCCGCAGCCTCATGTTGCCCCCCTCATCGCATCTGGTTTCACTCCACGGGACCTTCTCCAATTGAATGCAGACGGAAACGCAGAGTTTGTCCCTTTGCGGGTCCCTGACGGCATATCATTGCGCAATTTCGAGTTTCAATTGGTATGTGTTCTTTTTATCGTCATTCATTTCCGTTGTTCCTTTCTTGAGAGCGCCGTATTTGGCGCCTGCGCTACCCCAGATCAGGTGACCATTGGGGAAAAAAGGTCGCTCTGTCTGTGTTTCATCGTTCAATTGGCCGTCGCAGTTGCCCGTCTTTCCCCCGCCCTTGGTTGGTAATCTATAGCCGCGCGCCAATTCAGGCGCGCCACATTCCTAATAAGGAAACGAAATTACGCCACATCAGCCCCTGTCCCCAAGCGACGATCGGTTTAGTGTTTTTCGTGGAGCAACCTACCTCCTTCTCTTCTCCCGATTTCCCTTTTTTGTTCTGGCTATTCTAGTCCATATTTGCTCAATCGCTTTCGTTCCTAGCCAATTTATGCAACCCTCTCGGATATCGTCGTTTATTCCCGCCGAGGTGCAACCAGGGCAGCTTTCGCTTTGGCGGAAAAGTTCAAGCAAGCTGTTGAAGCCCGCGCTGGTTCTCGGATCCCATACAACGTCTTCGTTCTTGATGCCACCCCCATGGCCATACGCACCAAGCTGAGACACCTCCTCGTCGGTCCACATACCATCAACTTTGCACAGCGTGAGAAGGATGAGATGCGAGAGCTGACCCGAGCCAGTGAGATCCTCACTGTTCAATCCTCTGATCAGGATGACAAGTCCGTGGATGTTCACCCCTGGACCCCTGGCCTAGCACAGGTCTTCCTCGGCAATGTCAATGATGTTCCGGTATACCCTGGTAACGCAGGTGACCCGTTAGCGCGAGGCATTGATTTACTTGACAGCGCGGGAAATTCTCCAGCTGATGGGTTGGGCTATGACGTCTGCATCGAGTGTCGAGTTCGAGCTCCGCGACCCGCCTTGAGTTTTCTTCTCAGTGCCCAGGAACACCTTATGGAACTCGAGCGGCGCTGGCAAGCCTCTGGAGGGAAGGGGACCCGCCCCCCACCAAATGCCGCGGCGATAGTATACCTCCCATTCCCTTTACTTCCTATCGTCGACGAAATGATACTGTTTCTGGAATTCCTGGAAAAGTTGCTCAAGCCCAGTCAGCAGCGCGGATTTGGACGACCTGCAAAGATACTGATTTGGAGTTCGGATGGATATACTGAAAGCAGCGTGCTCGCTTTGTCTTTGATCATGGGGATGCGTAGTATGACCCTCCCAGAGGCGTATCTGGAACTTCAGGTGAGTTCGATCGTTCGTACACAGCCATCATCGATAATTGAATGATCCGTTTTACAGGTTACGAAGAAGCGCAGCTTTTTCGTTTATGAAACGGACGTTCGGATATTGAAGGCTGTGGAAGATAGGTTAGCCCGGGATCGTCGGGCCAAGTTGCCTTCCCCCCGTCGCTTTCTCTTTGGACCCACGCGTGCCAACTCCCTCAATTCCGATGCCAGCTCGAGTGCAATGTCTGCATCGTACGAAGATCCGGGAAATGCCCCTATAGTGTCGATGCGACGGCCCCGTGCAAGTACGAGCCCATTATTACCATCACTTGTAGATGACCATCAGGTCTGGTTTGATGATCCGCGCTTCGATGGGAGTTTCCCAAGTCGTGTATTGCCATTCCTCTACCTTGGAAACTTGTGCGTATCCCTTCTGCATCCGCATATCATATTTTTAATATTATTTCGATGGCGCAGAAATCACGCCGCAAATGCGTACATGCTTCACGCTCTTGGTATTTCGCATGTGGTCTCGGTCGGTGAATGTGCGCTTATTCCCCCTCCCACTGATTCCTCGGCCGGGATGGCCGTTGCTCCTTGCGCATCGAAAATGCATAGTCCCGTCCCAGGATCAGACCGACGTGGCAGCCTGTACATCGAGGAGCGCGAGGGCCGCATCAAGGTTCTCGACATTAAGGGGATATGCGATGATGGCATCGATACGCTCGAGCCCCAACTGGCCCCGATCTGTGATTGGATAGACCGGGCGCGCGAGCAAGGTGGCAAAGTGCTCGTGCATTGTCGTGTAGGCGTGTCGCGCAGTGCGACGGTCACCATCGCATACGTCATGAAATACCTCGGGGTTTCCCTCATTGAGGCGTATCTCGTTGTGCGTTCACGACGTCTGAGCGTATTAATTCAGCCGAACATGCGCTTATTATACAATCTCTGTGGCTGGGAGGTGAGGCTCGCGCACGAGCGTGCTGCAGGTGATACGGAACGCCTACGCAATGAACTCGCGCGTTGTGCTAATTGGCCCTACCTCGCGCGCGAGGTGCATCTTCTCAACGAGAAATACCTGCATATTTGAAGCGCTTCATCAAAACTTACTCTTCACCCCCCTTCTGCTTCTGTTTCGCAGTCTTTTTCTTTGGTCTCAGCCCCCGTCCCCGATATTTGTACCATGAGTTTTAGTTTCCTACCAGCATCCCCTCCCATACAAAGTACACCACTACCCCCAACTTGTACCCCTTAACTCGCATAGTCGTCACACATAATTACGAATCCCTCACCTACAGTCGTACACTGATCCCCCTGCCTCTCCTCGACCCCTATGTACGATGTTGAATCGCTGATTGTACTGTCTACTTATTATGTACTCTGTGTTTTATTGACTGTACAGCATTTGTGATTATGCATCCAGAGCCTGATAACAATTAATAATAATATCTCGCTTACGGTTCACGGGAAATTGTTCCGGATGCGAGTTCTTACTGACCTCGGCATCCGTGCCCTCCACCACCCTGCGAGAACGATGAGCACCTCCGCATCACCATCTCCTGTTTCGCCAGAACGCACCACGGAGCTACACACAGCCCTCAGTGAGATCCGTGCTCGTATCTCTCTCGCCAGCGCATCCAACTCGAACTCGCGACCACCACAACGGCCTCCAACTCTGGTAGCCGTGTCCAAATTCAAATCCGCGGAGGACGTGCGTGCATGTTACGACGCCGGACAACGCGATTTTGGAGAAAACTATGCACAGCAGCTCGTAGAGAAGGCATCTTTGCTACCACGCGACGTGCGATGGCATTTTATCGGTACTGTGCAATCTAACAAGGCGAAGGTACTCGCAGGTACAGTACTGGATCTCCCTCCCTTCCCTTCCCTTTTCCTTTTCTTATGTGTGTGTTGATTGATGGATGGATGATGTGTGTGGAGGCTAGGCATAGAAAACTTATATGCGGTACAAACGGTCGCCAGCGCCAAATGTGCCGATGCGCTCAATCGTTATCGGGCGGTCGAGCATGCTCCTCTATGCGTGTTTATCCAGCTTAACACGTCGGGAGAACAGACGAAGGGTGGGATCGACATGACTTTAATGTCGTCATCCACTGCCCGCGCCGGCTCGGGTGAGGGAGAAAGTGAGCGAGGAAGTGAGCGAGGAGGAGAAGGAGGAGGAACAGAGGAAAAGTTGACGCAACTGGCGACGCATATCATCCGGTCTTGTCCGCGTCTGCGGCTCGTGGGCCTTATGACGATCGGAAAACCCGATGGCGGGGAAGAAGATTTCGTAGCGTTGAGGGAAGCGCGAGATCGGCTTGTGCGCGTTTTGCCGCAGCCCGGTGGTGATGGTCATGATGACGGTGATGAGGGTGGTGTTTGGGGCGAGAGTGAGGGCGAGGATGATGCGAGTCAGAGTCAGAGTCAGCAGGGTGGAGAAGGAGTGGGAGAGAGGACGCATGTGCACACGCGGACGCGGACGGGTGGGAGGAGAAGGTTGTTGTTGAGCATGGGTATGTCGCACGATTTTGAGATGGCTCTGAGGGCTGGTGCGGATGTCGTGCGCGTTGGGACGGGAATCTTTGGTGCGCGGCCGCCGAAGAGCGGAGCACAGTAGCACCTCAGGCTGCTGAACAACCGTAAAGTAAAGATTTACGATTTCGAATTTACATTCGGGTTGTTCACGCACGCACGCTGGGCGTGTCTGTTTTCATTTATAACGACAGATTTTGTCCAGCAGGACTTTTGATGGTGATGAGAGCAGCTGTCGACATTGTTTACCAGCTAGTGAGTGGCAGCTACAGTGAGCGTGAATGCTGTTCAAGTTGTTGGTGTGCGTGGCCTTCTAGCCGTCTTGGACTTTGATTTTATATCTGGGAAAATGTTTCGCTTGTGTTTTGGATCAACGGTTTCATCTCGTACAAGTCCTGTTTTCATACATCCATAGGCCGAGGCTTGGTTGTAGGGTACATGTGTCCACAAGGAATCCGCTCGCTGACAACTGAAGGACACTCGAATAATAAGTAGGTCATTTAGTCAATTTGTAATATATGGTCAACATGATCAACGTATAAGTAGGCTTGTGTGACGTATGATAGGACTACGTATGGCGCGTACTATAAAGGCTTGGATTGAGAGCGTTATAAAAATGAAATCGATCGTTGCAAATGAAGGGCATGAGAGGTGATGGCCATCTGATGCTAGCTCCGTGATCATTAGTCATGAAAAAAGAAAATGGACGATTTCCAGGGACAGCAGCGGATCGTGCACACGCTCAAGATGTCGCCACCAGCCGAGTAGACTGGGAAACGAAAAAGGATTGGCGGCTTGAAAGGCAAAAATAGCCTTTACACGCTAAGACATAATGCCCTGGGGAACGTCAGCGTGGGGTGCTCGATGCTGCACCGAGTAGTCTGAACACAGGATCGTCGCGAGGCGTGTCCGGATGTACTTCAAATTTATTTCCCCATAGAGCGGCAGATGATCTTGATGGTTCAAAGCGAGCGGGATCTGAGAACGAGCCCACCAGGGTAGGTACCATCGCCAACAATCCGGACCTGAAAATCGGAGGACTATATTACAATTGCCGTCTTTCGGAATAATCCAGTCGCACTTACACTAGGTGTGGTCCATCAGGATCAGGGGCAGCCGAACGGCTCTTGCGAACAAAGGACGAACCGCGCATGCGACCACCACGGAGCTGGGCAAATGTACTTAGATTGTCGCGTACGCGATCAACGGCAAACGCGAAGCCAGACTCGACGTCGGGGGGTAGCGTAGGTGCCTCCTCCGGTTTAGGAAGTAGCCGAAGCTTCACAAAAGCACGCTCGCAAGGCTCGTTGGGGATCAGGCGAATGAGAGCGCCAAGTGGAAGTGCAACGAAACCAAGAGATATCGAGATGATCCATTCTTTAGCGCCCATACGGGTAACCTGGAAGGCGGCTCCACCAATGATGCATACAATAATTTGGGCAACAACCGCTATACAAAGAAATTAGAAATAGATACGGTCTCGGGAAGAAATAACAAACCGATGGATGTGATAGCTAAGAAGTACCACTTTTTCGTCATACCTACAAAAATGTTCAGTCTTCTGTCCAGACCCCGGCTATTAAACGAGTTCCAGATCTGAGCAAACCCAAATGCGTTAAAGACAAGTGTCTGAACAATTGTATTTTGGTGTTTCTGTTGCTTGGAATCGTCAACATGATGATACCCAAGGATCTTCGTGCCAAAGAAATGGAAAATAAGGATAACGAAGATCAAGTATGTCGATTGCCCGGTGATCTGTTTCAACATGTTAACAGTGAAGAGCGGATCTGTCTTCTTGTCCGGCCTGCGGTCGAGCAGGGCTTTGTTCTCTTGGTCCGTCGCGAGTGCAACCGCGACAAAGGTGCCCATTATGAGGTTGATCCAGAGGAGCTGCGCTGCACTGAGGGCTGATTGCTCCGATCTCGCTGCGATAGCAGTGACGAACGTGATGACGACGGCCGTAAAAATGGTGATGATCTGGAATTGAAGGAACTTTCGCACAGCATCGTTCACGCAACGGCCCCACATGATAGTATGGACAATCGACGAGAATTTGTCATCCATCAAGATGATGTCCGATGCTTCCTTGGCCACCTCGGTTCCTGTGACGCCCATGGAGAATCCGACGTGAGCTGTCTTGAGAGCAGGGCCATCGTTCGTGCCGTCTCCGGTAACGCCAACGATATCACCACGTTCCTTGAGCGTCTCAACCAGTAATCGCTTATCCTCAGGCGAGGATCGGGCAAGCACTTGCAATCGCGGGGTAATAGCTTTCATGATATCAGGCGAAAGCATGCGGAAATGGGGTCCTTCCATGATTATACCCCCAGGAGTGTAGATTTTACATTGCTGCGCGATCGACCGAGCAGTGAGCACGTTGTCTCCTGTACACATCATCACACGGACACCCGCGTTTTTGCATTTGGCTACGGTCTCTTGGACACCTTCTCGGAGCGGGTCTTCAATTCCAGTAATGCCAATTAGCGTGAGATCAGTTGCTAAATAATCGAACTCGGACTGTCAACGGCAAATCAGTGGTTGGAATTTTAACAACAAAAGGGATTGCTACCTCTCCTTCGTCACCGAGCTGCGCAGCTTTGGGGGGCCAGCTTCTGAAATCCCGATAACACAAGGCAATGGTGCGCAAAGTCTGAGAAGCGTAGAATATCATCGTGCGTGAGATGTTCTCCCCTTCAAGTTCCCCAATCGGCGCCGTCTCAACCCCAGTACCGCCCGGAACATCGTTCGCCTCATCGTGGTGTACAATCACATGACGAGTGCTTTTCCGCGTAAGAATCTCGCTCGCGCCTTTGATGAACAGGCGGTGGACTCCATTTGGGAGTCGCACAACGCACCCCATGAACTTGCGTTCGCTCGAAAATGGGATCATCAGAACGACGTTGGCGGCGTCCCGTATTTCCTTGTAGTTTGCCCAACCAAGGTCCCTGGCGAACCTCAACAGTGCTGTGTCTGTCTTGTTCCCGATAAACACACTGGCACCGCGCTGGGAATCTACGTCCTCAAATGCGGTCGAGTTGATAGTTATAGAAGCATTGAGAAGATCGACTAGCTGGGGAGTAAGAACCGAATTAAGGTTCGATATATCAACGGCAAAGTCCTTTGCGTTTGGGCGGTTCGTATCTTCTTTGCCCGCCCTTTCCTGATCAACATCAAGGTTCCTAACAAACTTGGCGTGAATGCCGATTGAACCAGCAACGACGGCCATCTCGTTCTGAGTAAGAGTACCGGTCTTGTCGGTGCAAATGACCGAAGCATTTGCCATGGTCTCGCATGATCCGAAAACGCGGACAAGAGAATTCTCCTTGGTCATCCGTTTTGTCGCGAAGGCCAAGGCTAATGTAACTGCAAGGGGTAGTCCTGGTGACGTCAGAATCGGAGGCTCGAATAAGGGAGCCCAAGTGCCAATACCTTGAGGAACCGCGACGACTACAAGGGTGACCGAGATGATGAGGATTTGCACAAATAATATACCCTTCTCACTCGATGTTCTTCGAACTATAGCATGAGTGGAGGTTGAAAGACGGGTTAGGATAAATGATCACCTTGGAGGAGTGTTGGTACCAATTTCAACAAAGAACCGAATTAAGAGTGTGACGAAAAGTAATCCGCCAGCTGTACTTCCGACCTTGACGAGAACCTCTGCCAGGTCATTCAACTTGAGCTGTAACGGGGTGCTCTCGGAAACGCGATGTAAAGCTATGAAATCAGGTTTATTAGAGAGCCAAAATGCAAGGAGGACTGAGGGACAAACCCATCATGATACGACCGCTGAAACTTTTCGGTCCAACCGAAATAACCAGGTATGAGCCAACCCCTTCAACGACTTTACTCCCACTGACTACAAAGCAATCGGTATGACCGAGCAAATCCCTGTGGTCTAGAGGATCGTCGGGTTCAAATTCCGCTCGCCGCTTATTCCTGAGTGCGATACATTCCTGGTACGGGACCTTCTTGATCATCGTATCCGACTCGCCTGTCAAGCTCGATTCATCACATCGTACACTGTAACCAGCATTGTAACCAGAGAGGAAAATTCCATCGCAAGGAATAACCTCCCCCGGCTCGAGTAGCACGATATCGCCCACGACAACATCGTGTACATGAATTAGTTGTTCTCTGCCATCACGGACAACTATGACGGAACGGTCTTCTCTCTTCTCATTGAGAGCCTCAAACTGCTTTTCCTTTTGCCTGTCATATATGGACCCAACACCAATGACAATCAGGGTGGCGACAAAGATGGTCATGCCTCCGACCCAATTTACCGGGGGATTGCCATCAGGACGAGGTATGCCGAAGTCCTGAAAGAGGCCCAAAGCAAGCAATACTATGGCACAAAATGACAACAAAACCTGAGAGGCTGCCATCAGGCTTGAGTCTGTGAGGTCGATTTAAACTTACTAAGACCTTGTCCTTGAGCACAAGCCACATTATCTCAAATAAACTCTTGCTTGGGTGTCGGGGAAGGACATTCTGATCAAATATCCGTTGTCGATCCTCGATAGAGGTTCTGTACACGTCTTCGGAAGACTGAAATTCAAGGAGAGATTTGCCTCCAAGGCTAACCGTACTCTGCAGCCCTTGGGGCTCGCCAGCAGGGGAAGTGATCATGATGTCTGGCTTTGCCCGATCCTTGATCGTGGGGTGAGACACCGTGAAGCTTTGAAGGGTTGGATCGGGTGACGCGAGATGAGCTAGTGGCGACTCCAATTCGGTGCAGAGACCGTGAGTGGGATGGGTGCCAAGGCCCCGAAGTAGGGCATCAACGCCACCCATACTTTCGAGAGCCTCTAAGCTCTTCGGGTCAACTAGACTGGCGAGCTGAAGTGGTTTAAATGCGAATGGATGAATATCCAAATCAACTTCTTGCTTGAGATCCAACATCGCAGGACGTGCGAATTCAGCCCCCTTGCGCTTGGCGTCTGACTTTTTTCCCTTCTTCTGAGCGTGCGTCGTATCTGCGCCTGTATCTGTTTCACGACTGGCAGGTGGTGACGAATCGGACCCCCTGCCGCGATGTATTGTCTTTTTGAAGAAACTCATCACAGAGGGTCTCGAGCCGACATCTGACGCGGTGTCCACGTGAGTATAGGTGGGTGACGGCAGTGTACTCGTCACATCGGGGTGAGCGGAGCGCAGTGGATTGAGCCTAAAACTCGAGTTATCGTCGGCGTCTTGTTCGGCAGTTGAAGAGGAGGGTGGCCCATCGTGTTCCTCCGGTTTATTGTCACAAAATATTGTTGTATTTGCCCAACGAACCGAACCGGAGGAGTCGGCAGAGAGTGTGCGTGGTGTTGGAAAGGAATTGTCGGGGGTACGTGTGGGAGAACCCAAGGGACCCAAAGAATGTGCAGAGCTGAGAATGGGAGTGATGGGGGGGAGATAAGCTTGGTCATCCGTTGAGGAAGAGCCTGAGGGTGAGGGGGGCAGATCCGGGTCCGGGGTCGGAGAAGGGACCGGCCGGCCGGCCGATGAGGGATTATTTTCTGGCACTGCGACTACAGCGATCTGAGGAATGTCGACTCGGAGGTCATCACAAGTCATAACGCTGCCGAATAGAACGGGGGCCCGGGAGGTTGTTCAGAAGGCTGTGAACAAGTATCACGCCCCAACTATCCGTTGAACTATCCTGTCACTTCTCATTCGGCGGCCATCAGGAAACAGCACGAATCACGCGGCGCGAGTGCCTCGTGCATGGGCCTCGCATTTGCGGTTTGCCTACACGCCTTTCCCTTTGACTGAGTTACTGTAATTTTCTTCTATCATAGCATCAAATGCGACTCGCCCTATGCCCTCGCTTACTTTCAATTCATACGGACTTGTCCCTCTTTTTTCGGGCTGATTCACTAATTCGATCGGGACCCTCGCAAATTTAGTCATGATCAAGGCCAGGAGAAGATGTGAAGATATGGTACGCGTGTCTTGCCCTATGTTCATCATGTTCTACTCGAAAGGAGATCAATCCTTCCAAAGTTTTGGTGCCGTGCTAATCGCGATGCTGGCCTCGACGATTCCGGTGTCTAACCTAGGAGTACAATTCGCGATGCGCGTCTTCCCGGTTTGGTCACCGGGGCAATTCAGTAAATACCTATTCCCTTCTCCCGGATCCCTTCTTTTTCCGGAGTCATATTCGCAGAGAAATTGACATTCTCAACTCATAGTCCCGGTCATTGGTATGCCGTGCGAACAGCGCCAAATGTGCCAATGCGCTCAAACGTCATCGAGCGGTCCTCTACGCGAGTTCATCCAACTTAACACGTCGGGAGAACAGACGGAGGGTGGGATCGACATGACTTTAACGTCATCGTCGTCATCATCATCACCATCCACTACCCGCGCCGGCTCGAGTGAGGGTGAGGGAGGAGGAGAAACAGAGGAAAAGTTGACACAACTGGCGACGCATATCATTCGCTCTTGTCCGCGTCTGCGTCTCGTCGGCCTCATGACGATCGGAAAACCCGATGGTGGGGAAGAAGATTTCGTAGCGTTTAGGGAAGCGCGAGATCGGCTGGTGCGCGTTTTGCCGCAGCATGGTGATGGTGATGATGATGATGAGGGTGTTTGGGGCGAGGGCGAGGGCGAGAGTGAGGATGATGCGAGTCAGAGTCAGAGTCAGCAGGGTGGAGGGGGAGAGGGAGAGAAGACGCATGTGCGGACGTGGACGGGTGGGAGGAGATTGTTGTTGAGCATGGGTTTGTCGTACGATTTTGAGATGGCGTTGAGGGCTGGTGCGGATGTCGTGCGCGTTGGGACGGGAATCTTTGGTGCATGGCCGCCGAAGAACGGAGTAGCACCTGCTGAGCAACCGTAATAACGACAGATTTAATCCAGCGGGACTTTTGATCCAATGTGAGGTGATGAGAACGAGCTGTTGCGCAGAACACCCGACCCCCCCGGCACGCCTCGACTTTTCGGCCCAAATATCTCTCACCCATTCTTTACTCAACTGTCAAGTAAATTCATACACGGTACCTAGAAACACATGTCGGCATATTATGAAATTTCGTGGTGAAATTTAACAGTGTGGGGAAAGTAGAAATATGTCACATACAAAATCGCCAGATGTGATTAGATTCCCTATCTTATCAGATTCCTAATCAGAATATCACGATACTGAAGCGAGTTCCAGATCACCCGATGACAATGCATGACTGAACCGTCGAGGGCGCCATCGAGGGGTAAGGCATAGTAACAATTGCTTCACAGAGCCTATAAATAGCATCCACGCTCGCCGTGCGGAACGGACCATGGCACGGATAGCATTGCTCCTAACGCCGCTGAACGTATGAGGACTCATGTGGATGCGATCGCTGCGGATACGGTGTTCCGAGTCGACGCACACGTACAGCGTAAAGATTGTCACCATAATACTTGACAGCACGGTCGACGCCGATATCATGAATGTGATTATCATCTGCAGTCGCGCTGCTTGATTGACGTCCGCACCGCCAAGGATTGCACCCGTCATCATACCCGGCATGGATATGATGCCTATCACGCTGCATTTTAAAGTGTGGAAAGCGATAAGCAACTTGGGAACGGGAGTGAGTGGTATGCGCGCCGGTTGTTTACCTCATTTGGTTGATGGTTGGCGTCAGGGCGAGACGCAAAGATTCGATCGCGAGGGGACGACAAGCCTCAAAACGCGATGCACCAAACGCAAGTAGTGTTTCCGTCTTGTCGTGGTTTTCGCTACGAGGAGTCAACAACACGTTTATGTGGTGGTTAAGACGTCGCACTCGAGTTCCTTTAGAATAAAGCTCAGTGACACCAAGACTCCCGCTAATGCGGGTCCGCACAGCATACCAACTACCGGGACTATGAGATGAGTGTGTCAGTTTCTCTGCGAATGACTCCGGGAAAAGGGAATACGTATTTACTGAATTGTCCCGGTGACCAAAACGGGAAGACGCGCATCGCGAATTGAACTCCTAGGATAGACACCGGAATCGTCGAGGCCAGCATCGTGACTAGCACGGCACCAAACTTGGGAAGGATTGATCTCTTCTCGGGTAGAACATGATGGACATAGGGCAAGACACGCGTACCATATCTTCACATCTTCTCCTGGCCTTGACCACGACTAAACTTGCGAGAGTCCCGATCGAATTAGCGGATTAGCCAGATGAGATAACGAACGCACCGACTTCGAACGTGCCAAGCAAGTTCAGCAAAACTTAAGGGAATCAAACTCTAAAGTCAAGATACCGCCGCCAAGCATACAACGTACTTACAAGCTATCCCTGTAACTGCCCAAAAGTTTTCGGCAGCAAACACGTGCTGTAGGATTGTCGCCATAAGAGCGAGCTGCACGACACAGCGCAGGGCGGCGAACATGATAGAAGCGCCGATGCCGAGCTGAAGCACTTGAGAGATTATCGAATTAAAAGCGATGAAGGTGAAGGCGAAGGCGACTTGAGACCAGCCAATGTCCGCAACTGGCTGACTCGGTATTGGATCCATGTCTGTCTGTTTGGCACGATCTTTTGTTGGTTGGTGGGTGGGAGACCGAACGGAGAGCAGCTTGCGTTAAAGCCGAAGTCTGGGTAATTTTGAAAACCTTTTATTTCTGTGGACCCCGTCAACAAGCCAAAGGAGTTATTTATACACGTAAGTGATAAGCCTCTACTGTAACAGTCGAGTAGAAGATGTTTCAGCGAGAAAAGGAAGGTAGCAATCAAGGTCATCGCTGGCAAAAGTTTCCTCGAGCACGCGATGTTGCACCAATTGGCGGATGCCAATGGGAAGGGTAGATACAGCGGGAGAGGAAGGAATCAGAAAGTTGTCATACGCACCAAAAGTCAAAAGATTTGGCAACGTCTCAGTGTCGGTATCTTGCCTCGAGCCTCCGAGTCGAGAGCAGAGGGATAGGATGGAGAAGAGAGACTGCGTCATGATTGCGGACGGCGCATTTTGCAATTTGTATACCACTATTATAAGGCGTTTTCGGTTTATCTAGACTTCGAGAAAGAAAAGCGATGTGTCGGACTTTGAATACACATCCACTGAGGCCTCCGCTTGTTGTCCTTGCTTCCTGTTAGCCCATGCCATGCAAAGAGGTGGATACGCTCCATCGCCTCGAATCTTATTATGCCATGTGGAAGGCGTAGACTTGTTGCCAGTGTTGGTGTGCCCGTAAGGACTTCGACTTCCTCAGTCAAAGAGAAAGGCGTGTAGGCCCGGCCGCAATCGCGTGGCCACGAGGTATTTGGGCCCACAGAATCTGGCAGAATTTACTGTACAGTACTGTAAAATTGTAAATGGGAGACGCGCAGCCTGCCACACATGCGTGATTCGTGCTGTTTCTTGGCTGTCCCAATAGATGTGGGCGTAATACCTGTTCACAGCCTTCTGCACTACCCTCAGCCTTCTGCACCACCCTTCCTTTGCTCCCCCTTGACCCCCCTCCTTGTTCTGTTCGGCAGCGTTATGACTTCTGATGTCCTCGACATTCCTCAGATCGCTGTAGTTGGCGTGCCAGACAATAATCCCCCATCGGCCTTCCGGCCCGGCCCTTCCCTGGATAACTCCCGAGGCCTGCACTCTTCTTCAACTACAGATAACCAAACTTATATCCCCTCCATCACTCCCATTCTCAGGTCGGCACGAATTTCTTTGGATCCCTTGGGTTTTCCCACATACACCACCGACAATTCCTCGCCACCACCACCACCTCCCCCTACTCTCTCTACCCACTCCTCCGGTTCGGTTCGTTGGGCAAATACAACAATATTTCGTGACAATAGACCGGAGGAACACGATGGGTCATCCTCCTTGTATCTCGCTCCACCCCCTCACGGTCATCGACGAAAGGGCAACATAGGTACCGTGTCGAGTATTGGCAGCGGTTCAACCACCGAACAAGATGCCGACGATGATTCGAGTTTTAGGCTCAGTCCACTGCGCTCCGCTCACCCCGATGTGACACCGAGTACACTGCCGTCACCCGCGGCCACCTATACCCACATGGATACCGCGTCAGATGTCGGCTCGAGATTTTCTTCTGTGACGAGTTCCCTCAAAAAGATAACGCATCGCGGCAGGGGGTCCGATTCGTCACCACCTGCCAGTCGTGAAACAGATACAGGCTCGGATACGACGCACGGTCAGATGGGAGAAAACTCAGATGCCAAGCGCAAGGGAGCTGAACTCGCACGTCCTGGGTTGTTGGATCTCAAGCAAGAAGTTGATTTGGATGTTCATCCATTCGCATTTAAACCACTTCAGCTCGCCAGTCTAGTTGACCCGAAGAGCTTAGAGGCTCTTGAAAGTATGGGCGGCGTTGATGCCCTACTTCGTGGCCTTGGAACCCATCCCACTCACGGCCTCTCCACCGAATCAGGGTCGCTACTAGCTCATCTCGCGTCATCCGATCCAAAGCTTCAAAGCTTCACTCTGTCTCACCCCTCAGACAAGGATCCGGCAGAGCCAGACATCATGATCACTTCCCCTGCTGGTGAGCCCCAAGGGCTGCAGAGTACGGTCAACCTTGGAGGCAATCTCCCCCTTGAATTTCAGTCTACCGAAGACGTGTACAAAACCTCTATTGAGGATCGGCAGCGGATGTTTGGTCAGAACGTCCTTCCCCGACTCGGACGCCCAAGAAAGAGTTTGTCTCAATTGATGGGGCTTGCACTCAAGGATAAGGTCTTGGTAAGTTCAAATTGATCTCACTTTCATTCCGACTCTCAAACCTGATGGTGCCCTCTCACAGATTTTGTTGTTGATTTATGCGGTAGTATTGACTGTTTTGAACATCCTTTCGCTTCAGTTCTACATCTCGCCTGGTTTCCGTTCCCCGGTAAATTGGACCGAAGGCGTGATCGTCATTGTCGCCGTCCTGATCGTCGCCGGTGTCGGGTCCATATATAATTGGCAAAAGGAAAAGCTGTTTGAGGCTCTCAACGAGAAGAGAGAAGACCGTTCCGTCATAGTCGTTCGCGATGGCAGAGAACAACTAATTCATGTACACGATGTTGTCGTGGGCGATATCGTGCTACTCGAGCCCGGCGAGGTTATTCCTTGCGATGGAATTTTCCTCTCTGGTGACAATGTACGATGCGATGAATCGAGCGTGACAGGCGAGTCGGATACGATGATCAACAAGCTCCCGTACCAGGAATGCATCGCACTCAGGAAAAAGCGGCTAGCGGAGTTTGAACCCGACGATCCTTACAGGGATTTGCTTGGTCATACCGATTGCTTTGTAGTCAGTGGGGGTAAAGTCGTTGAAGGGGTTGGCTCATACCTGGTCATTTCGGTTGGACCGAGAAGTTCCAATGGTCGTATCATGATGGGTTTGTCCCTTAGTCCTCCTTGCATTTTTGCGCTCTGATAAACCTGATTTTATAGCTTTACATCATGATCACGGTTCCGAGAGCACCCCGTTACAGCTCAAGCAGAATGACCTGGCAGAGGTTATCATCAAGGCCGGAAGCATAGCTGGCGGATTATTTTTTGTCGCACTCTTAATTCGGTTCTTTGTTGAAATTGGTACCAACAGTTCTCTGAGGTGATCATTTATCCTAACCCGTCTTTCAACCTCCACCCTGACTAACCGTATGATTCGAAGTACATCGTTCGAAAAGGGTATCTTGTTTTTGCAAATCCTCATTATCTCGGTCACCCTTGTAGTCGTCGCAGTTCCTCAAGGTATTGGCACTTGGGCTCCCTTATTCGAGCCTCCGATTCTGACGTCACCAGGACTACCCCTTACAGTCACATTAGCCTTGAGCTTCGCGACAAAACGGATGACCAAGGAGAATTCTCTTGTCCGCGTTTTCGGATCATGCGAGACCATGGCAAATGCTTCGGTCATTTGCACCGACAAGACCGGTACTCTTACTCAGAACAAGATGACCGTCGTTGCTGGTTCAATCGGCATTCACGCCAAGTTTGTTCGGAACCTTGATGAGAACCCGGCAAGGGCAGGCAAAGAAGACAGGAACCGCCCAAACGCAAAGGACTTCGCTGTTGATATATCGAACCTTAATTCGGCTCTTACTCCCCAGCTAGTCGAGCTCCTCAATGCTTCTATAACTATCAACTCGACCGCATTTGAGGACGTAGATTCCCAGCGCGGTACCAATGTGTTTATCGGGAACAAGACAGACACGGCGCTGTTGAGGTTCGCCAGGGACCTTGGCTGGGCAAACTACAAGGAGATACGGGACGCCGCCAACGTCGTTCTGATGATCCCATTTTCGAGCGGACGCAAGTTCATGGGGTGCGTCGTGCGACTCCCGGATGGAGTCCATCGCCTGTTCATCAAGGGCGCGAGCGAGATTCTTACGCGGAAAAGCACGCACTATGTGATCGTACATCGCGATGAGGCGAACGACGTTCCGGGCGGTACTGGAGTTGAGACGGCGCCGATTGGGGAACTTGAAAGGGAGAACATCTCACGCACGATCATGTTCTACGCTTCGCAGACTTTGCGCACCATTGCCTCGTGTTATCGGGATTTCAGAAGCTGGCCCCCCAAAGCCGCGCAGCTCGGGGAAGACAGAGAGGTAACAAATTTTTTTGTTGTTAAAATTCCAACCACTGATTTGCCGTTGGCAGTTCGAGTTTGATTATTTGGCAACTGGTCTCACGCTAATTGGCATTACTGGAATTGAGGACCCGCTCCGAGAAGGTGTCCGAGGGGCCGTAGCCAAATCCAAATACGCTGGCGTCCGTGTGACGATGTGTACAGGAGACAACGTGCTCACTGCTCGGTCGATCGCGCAGCAATGTAACATCTACACTCCTGGGGGTATAATCATGGAAGGTCCCCATTTCCGCATGCTTTCGCCGGAGATCATGAAAGCTATTGCGCCGCGGTTGCAAGTGCTTGCCCGATCCTCGCCTGAGGATAAGCGATTGCTGGTTGAGACGCTCAAGGAACGTGGTGATATCGTTGGTGTTACCGGAGACGGCACGAACGATGGCCCTGCTCTCAAGACAGCTCACGTTGGATTTTCTATGGGCATCACAGGAACCGAGGTGGCCAAGGAGGCATCGGACATCATCTTGATGGATGACAATTTCTCGTCGATTGTCAATGCTATCATGTGGGGCCGTTGCGTGAACGACGCTGTGAGAAAGTCCCTTCAATTCCAGATTATCACCGTCATTACGGCCGTCGTCATCACGTTCGTCACTGCTACCGCAGAAGGACCGGAGCAGTCGGCCCTCAATACGGTGCAGCTCCTCTGGATCAACCTCATAATGGACACTTTTGTCATGCTTGCGCTCGCGACGGACCAAGCCAACGAGGCCCTGCTCCACCGCAGGCCGGACAAGAAGACAGATCCGCTCTTCACTGTGAACATGTTGAAACAGATCACTGGGCAATCGACATACTTGATCTTCGTTATCCTTATTTTCTACTTCTTTGGCACGAAGATCCTTGGGTGTAATGATGACAACTTCACGCAATTCCAAAATCCAACTGTTCAGACATTTGTCTTTAACACATTTGCGTTTGCTCAGATCTGGAACTCATTTAATAGCCGCGGCCTGGATAGAAAACTGAACATTTTTGTGGGTATGACGAAGAACTGGTACTTCTTAGCCATCACATCCATTGGTTCGTCATTTCTTCCAGAGGCCGCATCGGTTTCTAACTCTTTGCACAGTGGTTGTTGTCCATATTATTATATGCATCATTGGTGTAGACACCCTCCAGGTCACCTATATGGGTGCTTCAGAATGGATCATCTCGATGGTTCTTGGTTTCGTTGTACTTCCACTTGGCGCTCTCATCCGTCTCATCCCCAACGAGCCTTGCGAGCGTGCTTTTGTAAAGCTTCGGCTTCTTCCTAAACCGGAGGAACCTGCGATACCCCCCGACGTCGAGTCTGGCTTTGCGTTTGCCGTTGACCGCGTGCGCGACAATCTAAGTACATTTGCCAAGCTCCGCGGTCGTCGCATGCGTGGTTCACCCTTTGTTCGCAAGAGCCGTTCGGCTGATGGACCACACCTTGTGTAAGTGCTACTGGATTCTTCCGAAGGCCGCAATTGTAACGGTCTTCCGATTTTCAGGTCCGGATTGTTGGCGATGGTACCTACCCTGGTGGTTGCCTCAAATTGGCAACCCCGTGAATACGGCTCGCTTTCAGATCCCGCAGACTTTGACCCATCAAGATCATCTGCCGCTCTATGGGAAAATAAGTTTGAAATACATCCGGACACGCCTCGCGATGACCCTGCGTTCAGAATGCTCGGTGTAACGTCGAGGCCGCTCGCCCCGCGCTGACGTTCTCCGAGGCATTATGCCTTTGCGCGTAAAGGCTAATTTTGCCCTTCAAGTCGCCAACTCCTTTTTCGTTCCCCAGTCTACTCTACTTGGCTGGTGGCGCCATCTTAAGCGTGTGCACGACCCGCTGCGGACTTGCTCGTGTCCCCAGTAATCGTGATGTTGTCTCCATGATGTCCGTAGAAATACGTTGTGTTGTCTACCATTTTCTTTTATCATGACTGGCTATCACGGAGTTATGATATATTACGGACCGCTGATAGCGGGATAGCTCGCTTCGCTATATGTGATGTGAATTATTTATTTAAGTGCTAAGTGGTAATCTGCATGCATAATCATCTAGAATAATAGTCTACTGGTCGACAATAATGATACTATTTGATGCCTTCACCTGAGATAGCTACAAATGTCCAAGCAAATGTCAGAAATTCCCTTTTTCCGGTAATTGGGTTCTAGATAATTATAACGCGAGTGTTGAGCAATAAATTTACTCACAAATCCACCGGGCCGACGGATCTGTCAGTCAGGGGTTCGTGCGTGGGAAGTCGACCTCTAATGTTTTCTATCCCATAGATTCTTCAATGTAGTCGAGATGTTCCCACTTTTTTTGTGATATTCCAATAGCGTAAGTGATTCTCTACACAAACACATCTTTTTGTGAGAAAAGACATGGAGTTGCGAGAAATATATGGCGATTAAGAAATCTACTGATAAAATTTGCGCGCATACATTTTGTACTTGTTTGTCCGGGCTTTTCACCCTTAGCCAAATGTTGCTTCGCTGCGCTCGCAATAAGTAGTCTCATACCCTTCATTTGCGACAATCGATTTCATTTATATAACTCTCTCAATCCACGTCTGTAGACGTATCATAGCGTCACACGCTTACTGACAATCGTAGTTGACCATTGCAAATGCTGTCAGATAAATCTAGGGCACTGACGTACATAAGATGGCACATACATAAGATAAGGTACGCGGAACAGGGTGTTCATGATTGCACTTTGACTCGGAGCATCGACGCACAATGCGGTCGCGTCCTTGACACGCCGTGACATAACTATTGCTACGCATGGCGGTTTGTAGGAATAATGACGGTGGATCGGAGGGAACGATGACGATGAAGCGATTGGAAGTCACGTGAGGGTTTTAAAAAAAAAAGGTCGGCGTTTCTACTCCGCAACACCAACGAAGACATGGGTTTTGGACTACGGAAGACAACTAGCTGACGTACAGAGCATAGTAACAGCGAAAGAGGGGAGATGTAAACAGCGAGCGCCTTGTTTCCTCCAGGCTCCTGTAGTGCTTCGTGCTCAGGATCAGGTCTCTTAAACGGCACAGATTGAAAACAAGCCTTTTTGTGGTTTCTAAGAATCGGAGAAGCTCGCGCATTCGGTTTATGTTCCGCAGTACCCCGTCGCTTGATCAGTCAGCCTGCTCATCGAAGTATGGGTTTGCCGTGTATGCAGCGTCGTAGCACAGTCAAACACGACGTGGTTGACCGTCTGAGAGGAGAAATCGCATTTACATGTGGCGGAAATGAACTGCTCGGCGCACATACCTGTGAAGATGTATCTCGCGAGGAAGTGGAAGAACGGTGTCGATTCGGCTTTTCGTCTGGACAGGTCCTAGTTAGGGCAGCCAGCCCACGGCAGAGTTGGCCGTCGAGTAAGTAACTTCTGTGAATGCGTGAGATGCGTTCGGACTCGAAGGCAAGCTGGTCCGCGGTCCGCCCAGGCTGTGATGGCGATTTTATGCGACATGGCGCCGTGGGAACAGTGCTGTGTCTACGAAGTTATGGTATATTGGGATGGCTGTGGGGCGCTTGGCGAGGGAGCGCTAGGGAGCAGCCGCGCTCGAAACCCAACAGGTCTCGCGGATTTAAGGTATGGTGATTTTCAACCTGGTGAAAGTGCAGAGGGTTGGTATCGGAAGCAACGGAAACACTGTAGGGTGTAGCCCAAAGTTGGCGCTTGTTGATGGATCCAGCATAGTTCTTGATGATGGTGAGGTTATCGGGGGTGGGCTTTCCGTTTGCTTGCCATCTAGCCAGTATTAGTTGCTCTGGGGTTGCCGCACTCAGACTCCAAGGTGCGAGTGTAAGCAGGTTCCCTGCCTTTTGTGTGTTGATCAGTCTTGTACTTCCGCATGGTAAGCGATCACTGACGGAAGTCACATACCAATCGAGGTTATTGTTTTCGCGTTGCACGGCTATGCCATCTGTAGCATAGACCATGAGTGCCCTCGGGTTAGAGATGGATCGTAATTTATCTCCTGGGAGAGAATGTCAAACAGGAACAGACATACGGTAACTGTTCGTTTCGCTCAAGTAGTCAATGGGAAAGTCCTGAAAATGGGCGATTTTGGGTTTGAAGTCAGAGGAAGTGTCGCACGTTCCCTTTGCGTTCTCCCCACAGACCCCACTATAGTCCCCATGGCGGGATGGCGATGATGGTATGCGGTTTGACTTTCTAAACTTCTCTGGAAGCGAGTGGCAGGACTAGGATGCGATCGCCATGTCGGGTTTTGTTTTGTTTTTCTCGGCGTGGCTGGTAACGTAATTACACGCCCAAATGTCAAATGTCATGCCAGGTTCAGACATGACAACCGTCAGACTCACCTCACCGAGGACACCCTGCCCATCATTTCGGCCCTTGTACCCTTGTACCCCTTTCCCTCCATCTTCTCTAAACCAAGGATCCCGAAAAATCCCTGGCCTCCATGTCGTCTGCTGTGCAAGTGACATCCTCAACATCCTCCACGGAGTCCACTTCCAACGTGCATTTGATCGACAAGGCTTTGGAAGACTATGCAAAGATAACAGGAATAGACCTTTCCGAAGAAAATCCTTTCGCTGTTGCAATCGAACGCGCAAATTCTCCCGAGGCTATTCTAGAACTGCTCCAAGAACGAGAGAAAGCATTCAAGGACTATCGGGGAAAATATCGGAGGCTAATCAACTGCCTCATGCCGGTGGTGAATGTCATTCAAACATTCTCAGGTATTCTAGGCGATACAATCAGCTTTGTAAGTCTTACATGCCATCTGGTAACCCTTTTAACGTAACCTCGTCAGGTGCACTCCCCACATGCAGTAGCAGCAAAAGCATCCTTCAATGCCATCGGTGTCCTCCTCTCTGTTCGTCCTATATATACGCTCTTAAACCAGTTCCCTTGTGATATATGCGTTTACTACCAGGCCGCCAGTGCAGTCACGTCAAGTTACGATGCCCTCCTGGACCTCTTTGAGTGCTTGAGGAATTTCCTCAAGCGTCTGGAAGTATATGCGACAATCCCGCCTACTGAGGCGATGGAGAATCTCCTCGTCAAAATAATGGTGCAGTTGCTTTCAGTGCTTGCCCTGGCGTCGAAACAAATCAATCAGGGGCGGCTCAGTAGGTTCGCTCTCATCTATAGGTGTTCGTGACTTAATGTGCCACAGAGAAGTCTGCCAAAAAGTTACTGAGGGAGACCGAGATAGAGACGGTCCTCCAAAGATTGGATCGATTAACCCAAGATGAGGCGAGGATGACTGTTGCACAGACATTCGGTGTCGTCCACGGTCTTATGGGCAATATTAAAGTCGTAATGGAAGGTGTGCAATTGTTCTATGATCGTCTGCAGATATTTGTCTAAGTGGTCCTTCCTCTAGATGGGAAGACGTCCACCGACAGTATTCGAGAAGATTTGTGTATGTCTCACACATGGGAGGTTGCACTCGTGCTGACAAGGGTTGTAGCCACAATTCACCAAACGTTAAATAAAATAAACAAGACCCAACGTTTGTTGCTTTCCTTTCCGCATTCCATCGTCGTGACTAAAGGTATCTTTGTAGGTGAACGACTGCAAAAGGATGTTCAACTCTGGCTTTCTCCCCCCAATCCTTCGACGAATCAAAACTTCGTTCGAAAAGCACATCATAAAGGAACATCAGCGTGGTTCTTTGAGAGCACTGCGCTAACAGAATGGAAAGCCAAGGGGTCACTATTGTGGATTTATGGAAAACGTACGTCTTTCAAACCACCAGCGAGTCACCTACTCTAATACCTTTGTTGATCTTATAGCGGGGGCAGGGAAGAGCACGCTTCTGTGAGTCATGGTTTTATCTGTCCGTCCAAGGTTATTCATCGTGTATGTTAGATCCGCAATCATCCAGGACGTCGAACGCATGGACAGAGCTGGGTTGGCCACGATGGCCTACTATTACTTTGATTTCAGGGATGTCAAGAAGCAAGACTGCTATGGGCTTCTCTCCTCCCTCGTTTCGCAGCTTTCTGCCGAATCGGATTCTTGTTACGACATCCTCTCCCAGTTATATTCAAACAATAAGAACGGCGCGCGAGAGCCCGATGTTGACTCGCTCAAAGAATGTATGAAGGACATGCTGAATCTGCCAGGTCAAGGCCCAATTTATATCATCGTCGATGCTCTTGATGAATGCCCCAATTTGTCGGGGACGCCGTCCGCTCGCGAGGAGGTTTTGGAGCTAATCGGAGAACTTGTCGATTTGGAACTGCCAAATGTACATCTGTGCGTGGCCAGTCGACCGGAGATAGATATCCGATTGGTCCTCGATCCATTGACGACACTAAAAATTTCGCTTCATGACGAGACCGGGCAAAAAGAGGACATAGTCAAATACATCAAGTCTGTCGTCTATTCGGATCGGAACATACAGAGATGGAACCCGGATGACAGGCAACTTGTCGTCGCTACGCTGTCTGATAAAGCGGATGGCATGTAAGTCATCCCATACTTGTCCCTTGTCTTAGGCTTCATAATGGACGCTCAAATAACTCCTAGGTTTCGCTGGGCGGTCTGCCAAATTGATCGGCTGCGTCGCACACTTCCCGCGAGTATTCGGAATGTCTTGAACGACTTGCCGAAGACGTTGGACGAAACATATAGCCGTACTCTGCTGGGTATCGATGAAGAGAAACGCGAATATGCTCAACGACTTTTTCGATGTCTTACGGTGTCTATTCGCCCTCTTCGCATCGAAGAGCTCGTGGAGATTCTTGCAATTAAGTTCGACAAGGAAGCGCTCCCTACGTTTAACACAGATTGGCGTCCAGCATACGCAGAAGAGACGATTATGTCCGTGTGTTCCAGTCTCATTGCCATCGTCGACAGGGGAGGCCATCAAGTAGTGCAGTTTTCTCACTTCTCCGTCAAGGAGTACTTGACATCGGAGCGACTCGCGGAGGCTGAAGAACGTCTATCGTACTATCACATTTCCCCCGAACCCGCACATACCACCCTTGCACAAGCTACCCTCTGCGTCCTCCTCCACCTCAGCGATGAAATCGACCGAGATACAATAGCCCACTTCCCCCTCGCCCCATATGCCGCTCGGCACTGGGTCGATCATGCCCAGTTTAGGAACGTATCATTGCACATCAAGGAGGTCATGAAGCGTTTATTTGATCCCATAAAGCCGCATTTCGTGGCATGGGTCTGGCTTTACGACATCGACCGTTATTGGACGGAGCGCATGCCCACGACACATCCGACGCAGCCCGAAGCGATGCCACTTTATTATGCCTCTCTCTGCGGTTTCGTTGGTCTCGCAGAACACCTGATCGCTGCCCATTCACCGGACGTCAATAGCGAGGGCGGTTCTCACACAACTCCATTACATGCGGCCTCAGTCAAGGGGCATTTACAAGTCGCATCGCTTCTCCTTAAAAATGGAGCCGATCCCGACTCTCGTGACCATCTCGGCAGGGTTCCGCTTCATAGGGTGTCACAGGGCGGACAGTTCGTGATGACGAAATCACCACTCGAGATCGCGCAGCTCCTCGTGAATTGTGGCGCGGATGTGAATATCACCGACGATGAAGGCTGTGCCCCGCTACACGCGGCAGCGCAATCTGGGTATCGTGAGATTGCGGAACTGCTACTTGGATCTAGTGCAAGTCTCGATGTTCGGAATGAGAAGCAAGAGACACCGTTGAGACTCGCCTGTGCCAATGGGAAGCGTGACATGGCACAATTCCTCATAGACCGTGGCTCAGACATCAATTCTCGAGACGAGGACGGCTTGAATCCATTACACGCTGCGTCACGATGGGGACATGATGACGTCGCACGGGTATTGTTAGACTGCGGCTCTGATGTGAACGCACTTCAGACGCAACGCTGGACTGCCCTGCATTATGCGTCACGGCATGGATACCTTGACCTCGCACGGCTCTTGATTGACCGTGGTGCCGATGTGAATTCACAACATGATATGCGCTGGACTCCTCTGCAACAAGCGTCACGGTATGGATACCTTGACCTTGCACGGCTCTTGATAGACCACGGTGCCGATGTGAATGCACAGGAAGAAGATCGCTGGACTGCTCTTCATCTCGCGTCCCATAAAGGGCACTTCGACATGGCAAAGCTGCTGATCGATCGTGGCGCAAATGTTGACAGCTCGAATGACAAACAGCAGACTTCCTTGTCCTTGGCATCCGGGTTTGGGCACCTCGATATAGCACGCTTCCTAATCGAGAAGGGCGCAGCCATGTCTGCCCCAGATATGGAAGGCGACACACCATTCCACTGGGCAGCGTATCAAGGGCATCTCCACGTCACGAAACTCTTGCTAGAGTGTGGCATCGATGTCGACATTCGGAGTGGATATGGAGAGACGCCACTGTACCGGGCATCTAGCAACGGGAAGCTCGATGTTGTACGCTTCCTGATCGATCGAGGCGCAAATGTCCATATTGGAGACTACACTAATTCGAATCCTCTGCACATCTCATCGTATAACGGGCATCTCGACGTCGTGCAGCTGATCATCAACACTGGCACTCCCGTCGACGTTCGGAACGGGTCCCAAGAGACGCCATTAGCATTGGCGTCAAGTAACGGTAAAGTTCAAGTCGGGCGTTTCCTCATCCACCGAGGGGCCGACCTGAATGTGCGGGACTATCAGAGCCATGCTCCTTTACACCTCGCCTCAAAACATGGACATCTTGACATGGCACGGCTGTTGCTAGACCATGGAGTTGACCCGAATATCAAACGCAATGACCGCTGCAGCCCCTTACATCTAGCATCGGCCAATGGCCACCTCGAAATTACCAAGTTGCTGGTTCAGCGTGGCGCAAGTGTTGATGTATCCGATGACGAGGAAGAGACTCCACTCTATCAAGCAGTAACAAATGGGAACGCCGCGATCGCCCGTCTCCTGATCGATCACGGAGCGACTGTGCATGCTGCGGATAGAAATGGCGGGACTGTATTGCATGCGGCGTCGCGACATGGGCACCTCGGAGTTGTAAAACTGTTGCTTCGGCACGGTGCTGATGTCGACGTGCTCAACAAGGCCGATGAAACTGCAGCCGAGTTGGCATCGAAGAATGGCCAAGCCGAAGTTGCGCTGTTCATTTCCGAGTACAAAGCAGATGCAAACATTCGAAACGAGTTACGGTCCACAACATTGGACACAGTTGAGTACGGCGCGGATGACGATGGGAAAGATGAGGCAAAGGTTTCGATGCACGCCGCAGCAGAAGAGGGAGACATTAACACTGTGGAATCATTACTCGAGCGGGGAGTGGATATCGACACTCGCGACGCGGGTAACCGTACTCCGTTAGACAGGGCCGCATCCAAGGGGAACGTTGATGTGGTGCGCTTGCTCATCGAGCGGGGCGCGGAGGTGGATTCACGTGATAATTGGGGGTGGACCCCACTGCACCATTCATCACGATTTGGACACCTCGAGGTCTCGCGGCTTCTTCTCGATCACGGCGCAAACGTGAATGCGAGGAAGCAGAACTGTTGGACTCCGATGCATCTCTCAGCACACAATGGATACCTCGACATCGTGAAACTGTTGCTTGAACGTGGCGCGGACATTCATGCAATGAATGACACGGGCGAAACACCGTACCAGGTATCGTTGCGATCAGGAACTCGAGAGATTGCAGATCTACTACTCTGGAAGCATGGCGCGGACAGACCCGGAGAAAGGTTCGACGAGATCCTTTTTTAATGACTGAAATGTGTTATCTGACTCTCGCGCTTCAATTTTAGCTCTTATTAGAGAATGCACAAGTTGGATGGAAGCTAGTCGAGTGGCAGCCGATTATTACTGTGACTTATAGTACGTAGTCAAAGTCAAATCATGGATTCCATGTCATGTTCGTTGGAGTTTGGAGTTGCCCAGTTTACTGTAAATTTGGGAACAGCGCGACAAAACGACACGGCAGAAATATAGATGGCTTACAGGACGCGTAACGACATCTTATGAGAATGGGTGCACGCAGGGTGTTGGACCACCTCCAGTGAGCGTGGAACCCCCAGCTAAGATCGATGGAAACAGTACTGTACGGTGCACCTTTTGGATAGTATATAGGAAGTCCTGACACGTGAATAAGGTGGAAACAAGGTCGTAAAGAGGTCATATGAACCAAGGTCAGTGAGCCTACGACGGGCGCGGCGAGGGACAAGTAGTAACAATATATTACTACGTGACTATATTCTTACTACCTGTACGTCACGATACTCGATGACGTGCTCTGATATATCACATGCCTAGAGATATGGGTGCATATATGACGTAGTGTACCCATTCCTGTAGTATATAGAGTCGAGTCCTCGGACTCGTATACGATATTGGTTCTCCCCTCTTCGTGTGTGACCTAGTTATTCTTATCAGGTTATGGGCCTTTCCCCCCGGTTGTGATTCACACCGCTTTGACTAGGTCCCTTCTCATCATACCCTTATCGTTATTACCATTATCATTATCATGTCATCTTCGTCCACTCCCTCTACATCTGGCGCTGCCAACCCCTCTACCGATCCCACTTCGTCTGATTCTTCTCATATCGTCGTTACCCCTTCTGGTGCCCGTATCAACATCGTCACTCTTCACTCGACGGATTGGCCCACGGATCTTGTCCTCGACATCAGCAAGTCCAACTGGGTACTCTGGAGTCGCCGCCTGACTGCACTCGCTCTGTCTCATGGTCTTGAACCCTGGCTCGACGGCTCTCTTCCTTGCCCTGATCAAGCTTCCTCTGCTGACGCCTGGTTTGTCTGGCGACGCAACGATGGCGTCCTCCGGGGCTTCATGACTGTTCACGTGTCTGAGTCCGACCTTCATCTCATTAAAGACCTTGCAACTTCACACCTCATGTACACCAAACTCAAAACCCACCACGAAAAACAAGGCACCTTTGCCCAATTAAATCTTCTCCTCGGTGGACTTAAGCTTAAATTCTCGTACGACATCCCTCTTAATGAGACTCTCTCTCAGATGCGCACCCTCGCTGACCGCATAGTTGCGATGGGCCAAATTAAAAACGACGACATCCTCTCCATTCTCATCCTCAACGGGCTTGGCGACCAATTCGGGCCTCTTCAACATTCCATTAATTCTCTTGCCCGCTCTACGCCACTCACCTCAGCTATGATGGCCGACCGCGTACTCGATGAAGCTGATACCATCCGACAACGCCTCGACGCTGGGAAGCCTGCAAATCCCTACACCTTGACCACGACGTCAACTTCCTCTTCCGCTTTTGCCGCCTCAGTCAACAACCGCCCACCTCGTCCCGTCTGTGCCAACTGTAAGCGTGACACCCACTCCACTAATTACTGTATCGCTCCCGGTGGTAAGATGGCTGGCCGTACTCTTGATGAAGCTAAAGCTGCTCGTCTGGCTGCTCGGCAACAAACTCGCGATACTCGGCCCTCTCGTCCACAAAGCGCCCATGTCGCCAACCCTCCCGTGCCTTCTCCCGTGCCTAGTCCTGCGTCTTCTGGAACCGTTTTCGTGAACGGCCTCCCTTATGTTCTTGATCCCTCCTGGAACACTTCTTCCGTTCCTACTTCTGCTCATATCGCCGAAGTTTCTTCTTCAGACACACCCCCTCATCCCTACGGGGCTTTCCTCGCCTTATCCTCCCCCATTCATTTTTACCCGTCTACTGCATATTCTGCGTCTTCCATTATTCGACCTGTTTCTCTTCCGTTTATCATTGACACTGGTGCATCTTGCCACATATCTCCCGTTCTTTCTGATTTCTCTTTCGTTCACCCCATCTCTCCCCACCCTATTACGGGTCTTGGCGACAGTTCTGTCAACGCCATTGGCATGGGGACGATCAAAATCAAGACCTCTTCTGGTGCTCTCACCCTTGACAACGCGTTCTACGTTCCTTCGTCCTTTGTTCGCCTTATCTCTGTCTTTCTTCTTGGCGACGCGGGCTATACTTCACATTTCTACCCCCGACAGGGCCATTGTTTTATCTCCAACGAGGAGAATTCCGTCGTCGCGCGAGGCTCTGCCCTCCCCCAACGAAAACTTTTCGTCCTTTCCGATTTTTCTGTACTTTCCAATTCTTCCGCCTCCCTTCCTTCTTCCGCTTATTATTCTTCTCGATTGCCAGACATAGACTCTTGGCATCGACGCTTGGGCCATTGTGGCCCTCGCGCAATTCTCGATATGGTTCGCCTAAAAGTCGCTGAAGGTATGCCCATCAGTACCTCCTCTCCCGCCCCCAAATGTGAACACTGTATCCTTGGGAAACAGACGCGTTCGTCCGTTCCAAAGGTGAGAGAGGGGGCTAGGGCTACTCGACACTTAGAGCGTGTTTTTGTCGACCTCTGTGGTCCTATGTCTGTTACTTCTCGCTCTGGCCGATTATATTCAATGAATATCATCGATGATTACTCCAGTTTTGTTTGGTCTCTTCCCCTTCGCTCAAAAGCTGATGCCGCTGTTGTCCTACAACAATGGCTTCTCGGCTTAGAGATTCAGACACCACATCGTCTGCAATCCTTTGTCACCGACAACGGTGAACTCGCTACTTCCCAGATCCATTCCTGGTGTGCCTCTAAAGGCATATTACATCTCTTTACTGCTCCTTACACCTCTGCCCACAATGGCCGTGCTGAACGACTTCATTGAACACTGTTCGACAAAGCGCGCGCTATGAAATCGGCTTGCAACTCTTCAGCTAATATGTGGGACGAGTTCATGGCCACCGCCGCCATTCTCACCAACGTCACTGGTGCCTCTGCAAACGCAGGTAGAACATCTTTTGAATTATGGTATGGCCATAAACCAAATCTTTCCCACCTCCGCGAGATTGGTTGTCGCGCTTTCGCTCTTATCCCCACTAATAACCCCAAAGTGCATCATCGCTCTATCCCCTGTACCCTAATCGGCTATGCTCCCAACTCTAAGGCCTATCGCCTTTGGAATGCCACCACAGACCGTATTTTTAACTCCTACCACGTCGCTTTCATCGAATCCCATCAAACTTCTCCCTCTACCCCCTCTCACCCTATCGACCCTCCTCCGACTCCCTCAACATCTAATCTACCTCCTCCCAATCCCGAACCTCTCACGTCCGTCCCTATTCCTTCTCCCACTTCTCCTTCTCGACAACCTCCGTCTTCCGCTCCTAATCACATCCTTCCATTTTCTCCCACTCGTCACCTCGAACCACCCACATCCCCTTCTCTACCTCCACCGTCCCCGATACAACACCTTACAAACCATACAAATGCAAACAACGTCCCCGTAGATAGCAATCCTTTACATAATGCAAATGAACAAAACGCCGCCGTAGATACCCTTACGATACCTCCACCAACCAACGCTTCCCATCTTCCCAATCCCTTTAATCCTTTACACACCACCGCAAATACCATCGACGTAGTTAGCGACATTAATCCCTTACCACCTACTCCCACGCCTCACATCTCCGACACCATTCCTCCTCAAGACATTCCTCCAACCCGCCACATTCAAGATTCCAATTCACCTCAAGATCCCACCCCCAGCAACCCTCAAATTCTCAACCCCGTCACCCCTCAACCACCCACTATTACCGTCACCCCGCCATCACCTCCCTCTTCCCCTTCCATTCCCCTTTCTCCTCCCCCCGCTTTTTCTCTCATCCGCAGATCTCCGCGTATTGCAACCATGCCCCCCGTGCAATATGCCCCTCCTCCCAAACCTAAACGAAACGCCACCACGAGCTCTGATACTGCGCTTCTTTCTGAGACTTATGACACTCGTATCTCTGCTTTCCTCTCTGAATTTGCGCCTGTTCGTGACTCTCACTACTTGCTACCTCTTAGCCTTGATGACTCGTCCCGCTCACTCTCCGTCAACGAAGTTCTCGCTGCCATCACTACCGGCGACACTGAAACTATCTTAGACTCTGACGACGACCCATCTTGGGCCACCGCTCTTGCCTCTCCGCAACGCGAATACTGGATTGCCGGTGCCAGAGAGGAACTTAAAAGCCTTGAGGATCTCAACGTCTTCGTGCTCGTCCCTCGCTCCGAGCTTCCTCGCCATCAACGGCCCCTAAAAGGCAAACTAGTCTGCAAACGAAAACGTGACGATGCTGGAAACATCGCACGATACAAAGTTCGCTATGTCGCAAAAGGCTTCGCTCAGCGCTACCTTATTGACTACAACAAAACTACCGCTCCTACCGCTCGTCTTGAGTCCTTTCGCTCCATCCTCCACATTGCTGCCGTCCTTGACTGGGATGTTCAACATGTCGATATCAAAACCGCTTTCCTGCACGGCGTTCTACCTCCATCAGAAACTGTCTTTATGGAGCAACCGCCTGGTTTTGAAGTTCCTGGAAAAGAGGACTGGGTATGGCGTCTGGTCAAAAGCCTCTATGCCATTCTATGGTATGAAACAAGCCAGCCGCATTTGGAACCGTACCTTTCACAAGACCGTGACTGAACTCGGCTTCCGACGACTTGTTTCAGAGTGGTGTGTATACTATCGCCAGTCTCCCACTGGCACAACTATCTTCGCAGTCCATGTCGACGACATCATCATGGTGTCTTCCTCCCCTGACGAAAACTCTCGCTTTAAAGCAGAACTTCGTCAACATTGGGAAATCTCCGACTTAGGACCTGCGAAGTTCGCTCTTGGTATTGCGATCACGCGTGATCGCTCTACCCGCTCTATCTCCCTCTCCCAGACTGCCCTTATAGACCGCGTTGTCGAGCAATTCGGCCTATCTAACGACCATCCCTGTGACATTCCGATGATCGCTGGTCTCCAGATCGTCCGTCCCGACAAAAACATACCCATCTCTCCGTCCGACGCATCCTGGATCCAGCAAACTCCATACCGCTCCCTTGTCGGAACGCTTAACTATCTGGCAGTAGCCACCCGTCCGGACATTGCTTTTGCTGTCGGACGTCTAGCCACAGTCCTTGATTGTTATCGTAAAGAACACTGGGATGCCGCATTACGCGTCGTTCGTTATCTCAAGGGGACCCGGACTTTCCGTCTTGAACTCGGTGGCTACAATCGCATCCACCCCATCGGGTTCGCTGATTCTGACTGGGCCAACTGTAAAATCACTAGCCGTTCTGTCGGCGGCTACTGCTTCTCACTGGGGTCTGGGATGGTTTCTTGGGCATCGCATAAACAAACTCTCACTGCTGACTCCTCTACTTACGCGGAATATATCACCCTCCACGACGCGTCACATGAAGTTATCTTCTTACGACAACTTCTCGAAGAACTCAACCTGCTTCGTGTCGAGCCCACCCGTCTATACTGCGATAACGATTCGTCCCGAGAACTCACCGAGAATCAACGCTGGCATTCCCGGGTCCACCATTTCCGCGTCAAATACCACTCAACTCGCGACCTTGTTGATGCCGACGAACTCAACGTCGTTTGCGTTCGCTCTGACGACAATACCGCCGACATCTTCACCAAAGCCCTTGCTCGGCCACACTTCGAACGCCTTCGCGGGTACCTGGGAGTTCTTCCCCCACGTGACACGTGAGGAGGAGTTTGGGATGTTCTGCACGTCCCACGTGAGGAGGAGTATGAGGAGGACGTACGGAGGAGTAGGAGGAGTAGTTCTGCACGTCCCACGTGAGGAGGAGTATGAGGAGGACGTACGGAGGAGTAGGAGGAGTAGCGCTGGAGAGTCCTCTCAGATTTGACGATTTCGGATTGATTATCCTTTTACTTTTACTTCTCTTTCGCTTTGTTCTTACAGACTATTTTTCACCCTTGTCTCTTATTCTCTTTATATTTCCACCTCATCTTCGTATCGAGGAGGAGTCTTACTACCTGTACGTCACGATACTCGATGACGTGCTCTGATATATCACATGCCTAGAGATATGGGTGCATATATGACGTAGTGTACCCATTCCTGTAGTATATAGAGTCGAGTCCTCGGACTCGTATACGATATTGGTTCTCCCCTCTTCGTGTGTGACCTAGTTATTCTTATCATATATGCGGTCCTGGTTGTGACCTCACTGGTTGATGGGACAAAAATATACAAATCTTCAGCACAAAGTCACTCTAATTCTAATCTCCCACGCACAGGGCCCTGGCACGGCCCTCACACCTCTTATCACTGGACAGTCGAGTCTCCCCGAGCGCCGAATCCCCATCAACGACCTCTCAGTTGTATGTCGGATTCACTTGTTGTATTGACCGGTCATAACAAATTGTCATGATGTAGGCCTCGCGGCGAAAGCGTCCCCGTCATCAAGTCACCCCTCGGCACCATCGCCGTCCTCGCCTCTCTCTCATTTCCTAGCCCCCCCGGGATCATTGATGGCAGACAATCCCGCGCATCCCTACAATCGATGTAAGTCTTTGGTTGTCCACTGGCATCATCTCCCAGGGACTGCTGGCTGACTCGATGCGATGTAGGCCAGGCGGTAACAATCGACGACCTCCCAGATGACGACCTCTTAGCAATATTTGATTTCTATGTGGTCCCATATCAAGATCTGGATGTCAATGAGATAGGGTTCGGCGACCCAACTGCGATAAGGAAGATACGGTCGTGGCAATCGCTGGTACACGTCTGTCGACGGTGGAGAGGCCTCGTATTCGGATCACCACGTCGCCTCAATCTGCAACTTCATTGTACAACCGGAACATCTGCAAGCGGGACTGTGGATATCTGGCCAGCCTTGCCTCTACTCATTTGGAGCAGCGTCTTGGAAGACTCGGTGGATAATGTGATTGCCCAACTCGAGCACAGCGATCGCATATGTCAACTCAACCTCCCTTTCTTTACGACTCTACAATTTGAAAAACTCTGTTCAGCAATGCAGGTGCCATTTCCGGAGCTCGCAAGTCTGTACCTGTCATTTAAAGACTTGCCGTATGTGCCAAATCTTCCCGATTCATTCTTGGGTGGATCTGCGCCACGTTTACGATTCCTCTTATTTGATGCCATTCCATTTTCGGGATTACCGAAACTTCTTTTGTCCACCACCCACCTCGTCCGTCTTTACCTTATCAATATTCCCCATTCCGGGTACATTTCACCCGAAGCGATGGCCACTTGCCTCTCCACGTTGACCAGCCTCGATATACTTTTCCTTGAATTCGAATCCCCTCAATCTTCCCCTCATCAGGAAACACGACGTACACCTCCACTAACTCGCTCTGTCCTTCCCGCTCTCACACGCATTGTGTTCAAAGGGGTCTACGAATACTTGGAGGAACTTGTGGCCCGGGTTGATACACCTCGACTCTGCCGGTTGGAGATAACGTTCTTTAATGATATCAACTTCGACACCCCAGAACTCATCCGATTCATCAGTCACTCATCAACACTCAAGATACTCAATGAAGCACATGTATCCTTTGATAGGCGAACCACTTCGGTCAAACTTCAACCACAAGCGTCAAACTTTGAACATTTTATCAAAGTAGAAATTTCATGCAGAGAGCCGGATTGGCAGCTCTCGTCCGTGGCACAGATCTGCGCCTCGTCTTTGCCTATCCTTTCCAGGACGGAAAATCTTTTCATCTACGAGCTAGTGGATTCGCAACTTGATTGGAAAGATGGTATCGAGAATATCGGATGGTTGGATCTTCTACTCCCTTTCACAGCCGTGAAAAATCTTTACCTATCGAAGGAATTTGGGCCACGTATCGGGCCTGCCCTGGAGGAGATCACTGAGGGCGGAACAACAGACGTGCTGCCCGCCCTGCAGAATGTTTACTTGGAGGGGTTCCAGCCATCGGAATCTATCGAAGGAGGCATCGAGGGGTTCATTTCAGCGCGACAGCTTACCAACCGCCCTGTCACCATTTCTGTCTGGGATAGAGTTACATCCCTACCTCCGCCTCCAAATACAGCGGCCTTCATTAACATGATGAACTCGTCTGTGTCTGGTGGTGCAACGATCACTCCAAACATCCTTACCATCAATGACGCTGCCAATGGGCTCGTCCTCCTCTCGCAGGCACATCAGAAGCTCACGGAGCTTGAGGAGGCCCAACGTGCTAATACCCCTCCTTGGAATGCCAACAACAAGCGAGGCGTGAAACGCAAGTTTTACGACGTGTCTGCATCGCCGCTGCCTCACGCCTCATCTCCTTAAACCGGCTCTTCCCAAGCGTGCGCGGGATGCCCAACGGCAAGCCAGATTGTGGTGACTCGATCTCGGTTGAAGAGGACGAGGAACAACAACAACAACAACAAGAATCCGCGGGATCTCCTCCAGAACCACCGATGGCTCAAATGGATGGGAAGAAGTGCGGACAGTAATAAGAGAAAACCTGAGACTGAGGAGGAACTGAAAAGCGGAGGAATTTCCCCAAGCGCACCCGATGTACACTGAAGCGTTACCGTACTTTTCATCGCTTCTCACGCATTTTGATTCAGTGACGCTGAAATGCCGTCAACGGAAAAAGGCTTGGTAAGCCCATGTACGGGCGAAGAATGAGTATCTGACCCAAGAGTACCAGAGATTACAAGAGGCCCTCGTGAGCAACCGCGTGCTTATCCTTATCTTACCCGTGCCCCCCCCTTTGAGAAATACTACTTCACGTGTCTGTAACAACGCCAAGTTTGAGGTATTTGTGGCAGCTTGCCTGTTGGTTGAATGTTGCGAATCGGATGCTCAAACAACTGCAAACATTTTGGCCGCAGACTGCACCTATAGGATGAGGATGGTAAAAGGAAGGTTGCTTTTCTTTTTTTGAAATCCGCATTCATTTGTTACACTGCATGTATGTAAGGGGAGCCAGTGAGTTACTGGCATGACTGTGACGATGGATAATCAATAGATAAGATGGTATGTGTGTGGTCTACAAGTAGATACATGGGATATACAATACTGTTACGTGACTATATACGGTTGTGACATGACCAGGTCACTGGTCCAGAACACCTTGTCCTTTGCCTCATCCTAGTAGGTGCAGTCTGCGGCCAAAATGTTTTCAGCCGTTTAAGCATCCGATTCGCTACAGTTCATCAACAGGCAAGCTGCCACAAATACCTCGAACTTGGTGTTGTTACAGACACATGAAGTGGTATTTCTGAAGGG
>QLOU01001174.1:0-14835 GCA_003313715.1 Russula abietina
GCCAATGTCGACGTATGTAATTTGGGCAATATCACGTGATGACAACCGAGTGACGATTTACTTATGCCAGCTGATAACAGGGGGGGCTCCTTGAACCGCTACCACCACCAGGTCGGTTTTTCCCACGGCTCAGCCAAGGGCAAGGAGGGTTCTTCACGAACCTCGAACACCACGACCTCCCATATAAAACCAAAAACACCTAACATAACAACCTAAAAACCTATGTACACCTACATCGGAGTAATAAAATGTGAAAAACCATCACCCTACACCACACGCGAGTGACAAAACTCCCCACCACCACACTGAAAACCACTTGATAACTAACCGCTAGTAAGACCCCTCAGAGCCCAAATTCCACCACAACAGCACGCCAAATGATGCTAGAACGAAGAGCACCAATTGCTATCCACCATTATTCCACTCAGGAGCCCCCCAGATTAGTACCCGAACACACCCTTACGAACAGAACTAAAATTCATAACCCTCTAGATGACAGCAAGCCATAAGGAATCTCACTGCCCCGCATCGCATAAATGAGAACAGGACCCACACAATGACACAAATACACCCCACCCCCAACCCATAGAACAGCGGAACCACGACCCCTACACCGAGCAACTTGCACAACCAGTCAACCACCGGCTAAGGAACACTCCAGGACCCACAAACCAACGGCGCACACCAAAACCAGAACACACGCAAATGTAGGTACAACCAACATGACCCACACATCCCCGAAACTAACCAAAACTCCCCTGAATCATAAATCACCAACAGCCCTCCACACTCAGAAGCGTCGATTAATGAAACCACCACTGCTCGCTTCCACCAACCACCCGAATACACCTGCAACTAAATAAATTCCACCGCCCCTAGCGTGACCCTGAAACTCCTGACGCCAACTCCAACGAGACAACACACATAACCCCCACCCCAACAAGGCCTCAAATACCGGACTTTGGAACCGCACCTGCCACCACATACATGGCCCAAAGCACTAACTCCCCACCCGCCCCCCAAATGCTTATGGCTCCCGCGAGCAAAGAAACATCGACTAAGTTGACCACCACTGCTAGAGCCAATGCCACCTGTGGCCCCGCTGCAACTGCGAATGAAATACGAAAGAGTAAAAGGAAGAAAAATGGTACGAAAAACATTCTCCCATAAGGAACACCTCCACTAATTCCGCACAGGAACCACAGCGACAAGCGAAACCACCCACGAAGCCCAAATGCTAAACGCCCCCCCTCCCAACTATGAAGGAGGAGAAATGAACCACGATGAACCACCCCAAACCCCAACCGTGAACACTACCATCGAGACTACCAACCCCCCGGAACTGAACATTGCCCTGCAGCCGATCCGCCTACCATCCTTCTTTGAGGAATCCGTAGACATCCTCCCTGCGTCCCCATCCCCGAACGCCACAATGGACCGGCCCAACTTGGACCTACTCACCGCCTTCCAAAATGAAGCAGTGTCTTCCACCCCCCACGCCGAACCCCTGGGCAACCAAGTACCCGCTGTACAACCACAATCCCTCCAAGAAAGGCTTCTGGAGGCAGAGGAACAGGGAAACCTCCTGGGCAGTAATGGAACTAACGCGAATCTCGCTCTTACCAAATACACCAACAGCAAGATGCCCATCATCCATTACGCCCATCCTATGACAATCTTCGATCACATTGATGTTAACCTGATAGGAGAATGGGAAAACCTCCCGAAGGGAAAACTCCTTGTGCAGCCTTTTGGCCAGGATTCGACGGACATAAAAAAGCATCCGCTTCTCAAAACTCTGCTCTTTGCCGCCATAGTCGAAATCACCAACTCACAAGATGTGAGTGTCAGCGCGCCGAAACCGAAGACCACCCCATATGACTCGAACCAAACCCCCTTCACCTTCCTGATATACAACATCACAGAGCAGGAAGCCCAAGTCCTACTCAAGCGCAGAGTCTGGTCCTCGACCGCCATCACCTTTAGTGTGTGCACCTTCAACCCGAATCGCCCGGAGTACCTCTTTAGTATCAGAAGGCTCACCACCAACAAAGCCGGTGTCCTTGAAGCCGTCCAAAATGTATGGCGCGACCAAGCCTCTCACACTTTTCTCCAGACGCTGTACCAGAACCTCCCTGAAAATCTCAAGGAACAGGCCATTAAAGCTCTTCAGCAATTCCTCAACTCACTCAAAGTAGAAAAACTCGACACCAGACTACGCGGCAATACTATTGCACCCACTTTTAACATATATGCTGACAGCTCGCCCATACGCAACGACAACACCTGGTCCCAAATCCGCGCCTACTACGCAACCCGCACCTACACCCACCTACACGACCAAGGCATTACCGTCATAGCCCCCTTCCAATGTGGCGTCTGCCATGCAGCCGACCACCCCCGAGGACTTTGCCCCTTTCCCATAACTGAAGGGTGGAATGGACCCAAAAGACGCGATGGACCTAGAGGAACCGGCCCTGCCCCTGGTATATAACCGAAGCGCAAAATGCGCATAAGACTAGATCACTATACCCAATTGTAAATAGCTTCGAATAGCCCACCCAGAATATATATACATACCTGCGTCTGACCAACCCAACTACTGTGAGCACCCACATGCCTAACTGCACAAATGCTCGAGCGGAACACCACCGCCCCTTGGCCGCACCCCTTGGTCCCCACCATAGGAACGAGGAACCCAACCGCGGCCAACCCATACCAGGGCCAAATAATCATAACAATAAAACCTATAAAAAAAGAGCAAACATAAACATAGCTACTCTAAATGTTAACGGGGCCACCGCACCCTCCAGAAACATGAACCTAATAGAAAAATGGTCCATGATAAACCGCACCATAAGAACAGAGAAAATTGCGATCCTTGCCTTACAAGAAACCCACCTGGACGAAGAGCACGCTAGCGACATTCAAAGATGCTTCCAAAAAAGCTTCGACCTACACTACTCAAGTGACCCAGAAAACCCGAGAGCCACCGCTGGCATAGCCTTCATAATTAACAAAGCCCTCATTGCCCCCGAACATATAAGAGTCCGAGCCATTATACCAGGCCGAGCTGCCATTCTCACTATCGCATGGTCAGGCGTGAAAAAAATAAGAATACTCAACATCTACGCACTGGTAGAAAGACCACGTCAACCCGACTTTTGGGAACGTATTGAAAGGCGAAGAACATGAGCACATATCCCACGACCGGACTTTGTCCTAGGGGACTTCAACATAACAGAGGACCCCATTGATAGATCCCCCTCACACCCAGACAACCGCGCGGCAACAGACGCCCTAAGAACAATCAAACATCAATGGGAAATCCAAGACCAATGGCGTCATACACACCCAAACGAAAGAATATTCACCTACAGAGCCCTTCGCGAAGGAGGCTGGATACAATCGAGACTTGATCGGATATACACTGCAAGGAGACATGCACAAGCCATTTTTGAGTGGAAAGCAGGCCCGACCCCAACGCCAACAGATCATTGGATGGTCTCTGTCAAATACGCCCCGAAAGATGCCCCCAGTATAGGAAGTGGACGGTGGACCTGGCCACTCCAATCCCTAACCGACACGATGCTTATAGAAAAAGTAGCAAAACGGGGCCAAATCATCCAAGAGAAGCTAGAAAAACTCGACCGAGGGGAGTCAAACCGGAACGATACCAACCCGCAAATACTATGGGAAGAATTCAAAGTAGACATCCAGAAAATTGCAAAACAACATACTAACAAAACCCGACACAAGACCACGTCAATGATTAAGCGCCTAGAAACAGACATCAAATCAATCACGTCAAACCCTGACTTTGACATAAATGACAAATTAAGAGCAGAAGAAGCTTACCTAGAAGATAAACTCTCACACCTAATAAAAGTCACGGCACGAAACCAGAAAGACGACCTGAAAGCAGCCCTCGCTGAAAACGGAGAAAGACTAGGAGGGATTTGGTCAGCGATAAATAAAGAGAAAAAACCACGCAACCCAATCCTAAGACTAAAAATACCCGAATCAAACCCAATACAATACGAACGAGATTCCCCACGAATGGCGGAACTAGCACGAAAATACCACGATAACCTACAAAAACAAAACATAATAGAACAAAGTGAAGCGGAACGCACCGCAGACATCGAGGCCACACTAAGAGCAATCCCGGTGCAACAACAGATGGAAGACCCAGGAAGAACGTCAATGAATAAAACTGCCACAACTGCACAAGTCCAGACAGCCATCCGCCTTGCAAAAAACAACACCGCCACCAGGATGGACGGCTGCCCATACGAACTGTGGAAGTCACTACACCAGCTGCACCAAGAAAAATCTAGACAAAATAAGGCGAGCTTCGACATTGACAAATCGATGGCAATGGTCTTCCAAGATATACAAGCACACGGCATCGAAGAGGAAACAAACTTCGCCCTAGGATGAATGTGTCCCATCTACAAGAAAAAAGACCAAACAGAAATCAGTAACTACCGCCCCATTACCCTCCTAAATACCGACTACAAACTACTCACCAAAGTCCTCGCCATGCAACTCCTTGACCACATCGAACATATGATCCATCCGGACCAAGCTGGATTCATTCCAAACCGCCTGATCTTCAACCATATAAGGCTGGCCAGAACAATCATAAAATATGCGGAACTCACAAATGAAGATGGTACAATTGTCGCCCTTGACCAAGAAAAAGCGTATGACAAAATCTGCCACGACTATTTGTGGGCGACCTTAGACAAGTTCAACATCCCAAGAACCTTCACAAACACCGTGAAAACACTATACAGTAATGCCCACACACGAGTCGCAATAAACGGCACACTAAGCGCCCCCTACAAAGTGACACGAGGCGTCCGCCAAGGCGACCCGCTATCCTGCGCACTCTTTGACTTGGCAATCGAACCCCTAGCCTGCAAGCTAAGAGAAGACCCAGACTTAGATGGAATTGCGATACCAGGAGCAGAGGAGAAACTCATCGTATCCATGTTTGCCGACGACACCAGCCTATTCCTAGGGAAAAACGACCGCATGGACCACGTCCAAGAAATCCTAGACAACTGGTGCCGTGCATCAGGTGCCAAGTTTAACATAGAAAAAACAGAAATAATACCAATAGGATCTGGGGCACATAGAGAACGAGTGATATTGACCCGAAAAATAAACCCACTTGATCTTACGCCCCTCAACGACCGCATCAGAATAGCCCAAGATGGTGACGCTGTAAGATCACTAGGAGCCTGGATAGGAAATAACACGAACATTAAAACCCCATGGGAACCAATAATAGATAATATCCATAAAACGCTAAAGAGGTGGGGGAAATCCAATTCAACCCTAACCGGCCGCAAACTAATAACCCAAGCTGTCATTGGCGGACACACGCAATTCCTAACAAAAGCTCAGGGCATGCCACCAGACATAGAAGACGTGCTTACAAAAATGGCCAGAGAATTCATATGGGAAGAAAGTGCCAAGCCCGGAATCACCCTAGACTACCTACACCGCCCAATCGACGAAGGTGGCCTCAACCTAATAAATCTTAAAGTGAGAAATGACGCAATCGAAATAATGTGGACACAAGCCTACTTGGACTTTTCACCCTCGCGCCCCACATGGGCCAAAATCACCGACCTAATAATAGATGCCTCCATGCCCCAAGGCACCAATACACAAGCACAGATCAACTGCTTCTTACAGACCTGGAACCCTCCCAAGCGAGGAGGAAGGACTGCCAAACTAGATGAAGACACGACGAGAATGCTCCGAGCTGCCAAAACATATAATATCAACTTCGCCGCAATAAAATTAGACGCACGCCTAAAAGCAAAACTCCCCGCCTGGTACCACATAGCATCAGAAACACGAGCGATAAACAACAACACTGCAAGATGCCTTATCAGCAAACACAACACAAGAACTATCACTGACTTACTCCGAATCTCCGCACGCATAAGGAACCAAGAACAAGTAAACCCCCACCGCCCATCAAACTTCTGCAGATGCAGAGACTGCAGTGAAGACGGGAAAAAACAATGCTGGACCCCACATGACTGCGCACAGGAAGCACTCACCAGAATACAGATAATCTTCCCCAAACTAAACCCCTTGGCCTATGACGAAACCCACGGAAACCTCTCCCTGACGCCAGCAACTAAGGAAACGCCGAAATAGCCTTGCAAGGGAAACCAACGATGACATCCTCTTTGACCCCTCAATCACCTGCAAAAATAGCCTAACAGAATGCTTCCGAGTCTTTGCAGACCCAGAAAGAATATCCAGAATCCCCGCGAAACGCATGATAAGTGCAGGAACCAACCAAAGACACGAAAAAATCACAATACACACCGATGGTGCATGCTTCAACAACGGTAAAAGGAACGCAAGAAGTGGAGCAGGAATATGGTTCGGACATGACGACCCAAGGAACCTAGCAATAAGAACGCCCAGGAAAATCCAATCCAACCAAATAGGAGAACTCACCGCAATAATAGCCGCAACTCAGGCAGTCCCCCATTTCATCCCGATAAAAATAGTAACCGACTCAATGTATGTAATCAATGGCTTAACAAAACACCTTAGCACATGGGAAGACCAGGAATGGATCAGCATAAAGAATGCAAAATTCTTCAAAAAGGCAGCCCACCTATTGAGACGACGCACCGCAACCACCCAATTCAGATGGGTTAAGGGCCACAATGGCGACCAAGGAAACGAAGAAAGCGACGCCCTTGCAAAATTAGGTGCCGAGAAAGAAATACCAGACCGGCTTGACCTAACGATCCCCAAGGAATTCGACATCCAAGGCGCAAAACTCAGTGCCGTAACACAAGCAATAGCCTATAGAGGGATAATAGAACGTAAACGCACACAAGAAAGAGGAATCACCGCGAAAAACTTACAACAAACCAGAAACGCAGTGCAGGACTACTGTGGCACCCAAGAAACCAATGAAACGATCTGGCGCAGCCTACGAAAGAGAGTCCTACGAACACGCGTCAAGCAATTCTTGTATAAAACAATGCACAATGTCTACATGGTAGGATCAAAATGGGGAAATATGTGAAATGCGGCGCACCTACAGTTCTGTGCCATATGCCACACCGAAGATAGCATGGAACATATACTAACCCAATGCAACGCCCCCTCTAGGAGGAAAGTGTGGGACCTCGCCCGCCATACCTGGCCACACGCACCTGAACTCTGGCCAAATATCAACCTAGGGACCATACTCGGCATAGGCTGCTTATCAATACCGAGACAGGACGCCAGAGAAGAAGAGAATGCCGCCCGGCGGAACCCGCACCCCACGCCCAAAGACAAAGCAACCCTAAGACTTCTCCAGATCATCCTATCCGAGGCCGCCCACCTAACATGGGTGTTGAGATGTGAACGCACCATACAAAAATCAAACATTGACGAACCAGGGATAAGCAAGCGTTGGTACCGGGCAATAAACGAAAGACTTACAATAGACCGAATAACCGCACACAAGACAAAACGAAGCAAAACATTCACCAAACAAGTTGAACACACATGGAAACCACTACTTAAACGTAACAGAACACTACCTGAAAACTGGTTCCAAAATCGCGAGGTTTTAGTGGGTAGTAGACCGTAACCTCCCGACACCCAAGGATATGACCTGAGTCCCACACTACCCCTACACCAAGGGGTGTGCGCAAATGCATTTTCTCCTCCTCCGAGCACTAGCCCGGCCCCAGCACACGCTATGTAATGGCTGATATTATTTCACTTGTTACATAGTACTTATTTCGGTAATCGTGTTCTAATTACCAAATAAAATGCTTTCAAAAAAAAAAAAAAAAAAAAATATGCCAGCTGATAACATTCGACATGCTCCCCGAAGATGTCTTATTAGAGATTTTTGATTTCTATTTGGATGAAGATTTGGATGAAGATGTTGGCGACGCATCTGAAAAACAAAGAATAGAGGAGTGGATAACAACAATCCCTGTAGTGCCGTTATAATGTCATGTGAATAATACACACTGCAACGCGTCCCTTTGTTTTCAAGGACTTTATGTGTCCCCTAGAGTTATAATGTGAGTTATAATGTATTGATCCCTGCCAGTCTGCACTATGCAATGATACAACATTATAATGTCTTGTTACATGCTTTCCCTAGAGTTATAATGTGTTGATTCCTACTCCACATTATAATGTTTGGTTGTGCGACTTCTTTCTTGCAACATTATAACACAAAATTGCTTACTCTTCAAGTTATAATGTGATTGCAGCACCTCTCTATTATAATCCCATTGTTCATCCCCTGGGCGTGGTCTCCCTCATCCACATTATAACATACACTTCACGCATGTGGACCACACGCCTGGTCGCGGTCTCTCTTATACACATTATAATGCATGTCACGGTTTTAAAAGGAATTTTATTATAAAAAAATTAACTACAATAAGTTATACAGTTGGTTAATGTTGGCTGCAGGCGCAGCGCCTTTGTGGACACCGGACACGCCCTCATGAGGGCAGGGGTGAAGAACCGTCCGGGTGATATGTAATGCAGTGTCGCAGTGGGGCGTGGCACAGTCTCGGGGTGTCGGGTGCACCATGGCGAGATATGGCGCGTGGTGATATTGTCGTGGCGTCGCGTGATGATATGCTCCTGGCAGTCTTGGGGTACGTCGCCTTCTACTATGCTGTTCCATCCCCTGGCCGCAGGGGGCATGTGGCAGTCTCAGGGTGCGTCGGATGCACCATGGCGAGATGTAACGTTGCGTGGTGATATTGTCATGGCGTCGCACAACGATATGTTCCTGCCTTTGTGGACACGCCCTAACAGAGGGTGAAGGACCATCCAGGCAGTATGCTGCGTTATGTCGCAGTCGTTTGAGTGGGTGCGTCGCCTTCTTGTAGTGGGGCTTGCCCTTCGAGTCAACAAGCGCCGCCACGTTCGAGATGTTTACTGCTTCGGGTCTACAAAGAATTAGCATCACTAGAGTCCTGGGAAAAGCCGATTTCACTCACCATCTTCTACAAGGAACGATTAAATCGGCCTTGAATCGCAAGTGTGCTCCATTCCGGAAGTCTGTGCCATCCAGAACAACCTCACCCGCTGTAAAAAGTACCATCAACAATCAGCCAAGTGATCACAAGATGGTCACATACACGGCAGCTCGACATCTTGGTCCTTGACACGCACATAATATCCGTCCTGGTTTAGCTTCGCCCACATCGCGTAGACGGGCCTTCGATGGGACCTGAACGGTGGGACCATGCGGCCATCTTGTCAAGAGCTGCAGAGAGTGCGCGTGCTGTTGCGAGTGATGGGACGGCAGGTGGGGATGAGGCAACTATCAGTTCGTCGACAGTCGACAGAAAGGGTCAGCTCATACTGGACGTCCACGCACGTGCCCACATTGCGTGGGCGGGGTTTCGATAGTGACCTGAACGGTGGGGCCACGCAGACACTGAGGCGCGACATTCGGCCTGTTGGGCATCAAGCATCCATCGATCGCCCTGCCGGCATGTGGCTCCAGCGCGTGTGGCCCATAGTAGACAGGATATGCCCTCTTGTTCATTGTCTTCGGGGATGTCGCTGCATGAGCGAGAGGGTCGTGGTGCGTTGTGGAGAGGTCTGCAATCTGTATGCATGTGGGTCAGACCTGGCACCCACCCTCAGGAAGGAGAGAAACAGACGCTGTCGATCTCGCTGCTGGCACGTGGCCCACATTGCGTGGACGGACCTTCGATGGGGCCTGGAACGGTGGGGCGATGCAGCAATCTTGGACACTGTGAGGCGCGACACCGTTGGGCATCGAGCAGCTGTCGATGTTGACATGTGGCGCACTGCTGGTCCAAATTGCGTGGACGGACATCGATGGGGACCTGGAACGAGAAGCGTGCAAGTTACGAGTTACTACAGAAGCCTACATTCTGGCAAGCCATCGTTGCAGCTCTCGCAGGGCATGCGGAGGCGTAGGAAGACGGACGCACAGATGCGGAAATGGGCCTAGACGAGCTGCCTCGTGCGGAACTCGGCGGGGCCACACAGTCATCTTGGACTGCAACACTGATGGGCATTGAGCAGCCATCGGTCTCGTTTCGGGCATGTGGCTCCAGCGCACTGCTGCACACGTAACCCACATCGCGTGGACGGACCTTTGATGGGGACCTGGAACGGTGGGCCATGCAGCCATCTTGCATCGCATCCTCCGGTCCATTATCTCTTGGGGAAAAACACCACGTGTGTGTATGTGTGTGTAGATGGCTCGGTGACTGGATACTGTGAGGTGCGACTCCGTTGGGCATCGAGCAGCTGTCAATCTCGCTGAGGCATCACCCTCTTCATTGGTCTTCTGTGAATAACGAAGAGATCATGATCCAAGATTAAAAGGCATAATGGACAATATCAACTTACTTTCTTGGATGTGCTGGCCTTCTTGGGTTTCGCTTCCTGTGGCTCCAGTGCACATATTGCATGGACGGGCCATCTGTTGCTTCATGACGACAACGAGGTCGTCGTGGTGTTGTCTGACTTGGGATTGACACAGTACCGAATTTGTCGTCATAGGATGCCTGTGCCAGCGTGTTAACGCCCCAAGTGCACGAAAAGAAAAGGAGGCTTAGGAGGGGAACATACTAATATTCAACGTGATGTTCTCCTTCTAGTCGAGTGGCCTTGAATACAAGTCGAAGTCCTACTAATCATGCCCAAATTAAGGGGGCCGAAGGTGTCGGAGATGTGGGGACGCGCACATCAACATTGTGCATGGCGTTCAGGGGAAGTAGAAAGTTGTAGTATGTCAGTAAGAGTGACTACGACTGAATGCGAGACGCGTACCTTTTTCCATATGATTGTGGTTAGTGCTAACCGTTGCCGTCCAAGGCTAAAGGAGAGAGGGGCCAGGAAGGAGGAAAGGAACAGAGGGAAAGGCTATGAAGTTATCTTGGGCATGTGTGCCGCACAAAGCGAGCCGTACAAAGCGTGTGACTGTGGAGCCAAATCTAATCAACAAACAACAAACGAACGTGTCTACACATCACGTGCAAGTAAGGTACAATCAATCAACAAACGAGACGCGCGTGGTCCACGTGTCACGGGAGTAATCCAATCAGTGGCATGCCCACCACGACGGCGCCGTCTTGTAAGGGGCCAATCTGTCGGTCATTACGCCTATCCAATCATGTTCTGAATAAATCGGCCCTCCTTTTTCGAGGAAATAATAGATCCCTGACATTGCTTTGAGGTTGTCGGAGGCCACGGGTTGGATGCGGGCAAGTCTGCCCATCTGATACATGCACCCTTTTCTCGGAAATACATAGTAAGTTTTAGGTATTTTTTTCCCGGTGCAAGATTCACTATTATTCAGTGACGGACAAGACAACAATTAATAGAAGCCGATTGTAGAACCACATACTGTACGCCCGCATTTCTGGTTCCCTCTGTTCATTTGTCCTCATCCTTGCTCATCTGCTGCGATTGCCTTTGTTCATGTACCACCAGTCACCACAACCAGTCACCACAACCATGGCTATCAACGCGTTCGACTTATTCAACAGTTCTTCCGCCCCCTTCCACCATCCATCATCATTATCCGAGGACACAGCCCAATCGAGTAGTATACGAGCACTCATCGGACACTACCACTTTCCGCTGGTGCTTCGAGGCACACCATTGTAATATTTTGATGTGCGTGCTCTCAGTATCCGGTGCAGGCAACAACTTACTCACCCAGCTCACTGTTACGTTCTCGGTTCTCCAACCCTGCTTCATGCTGTTATCGATCCTGTGCAGATGGCATCTACTCGACAACCCACTCATCACACCAGTGCCCTCACCGTTGCCTTGCACAAGCTCGATGCCGACCATGCGGCCTATGCTCGCCGCAGACGTGATCTCGATCACACACTGCGCGCTACCGCGTCACTCGTAAACACCCTGATCCCTGATCTGATCATTGTCTGCAATCGACACAAATTGACAAATTCCTCCACTCCGTGTAACGATGCAGTACCCATTATCGCATCCGCACAGGCCAAAACTGGCGCACGCATGCTGGGCTGATCATTCCTAGTTTAGGAATGTATCATTGCACTGCGGACTTTCTCGAAGATGACAATGACAATGACGACGACGACGACAATAACGATGATGAATACAAAACAACATCGACACTGCAGGGGGCTGAGTGTTTTTCTGGTGAGTACAGGATACACGTTCACGGCGATTATTGGGCAACAACACACCGATCAACAGACTAATCCTTGCACGTCACCCAGGCGTGTTGCTGGCATGTTTCACTGTTGATTAATGCGTGCTCTTCGAGCCGCTGACAGAGGAAACCATGCAGGATAGATTCCAGTATCACAAGGTCTACAACACCCTGCTTGGAGGTACGCAATGCTTCTCATGCTTCATCCCAGCGGTGTATTTTGGCAATAACTCCCATGGCTATGAGGCCATGAAGTAGCGCCCATCAATCGCGCGTCCACATGCCATTGGTTTCAATATAAGAAAGTTCCTCAGTGGGAGTGCGATGTTTTTCGATGGAGAATCGTTAAGTAAGTGGGCCTACATCCCCTCAAACTCGTCAACCCTCCTTAAACTAACTAATCCAGGCTGGACACTTGGGGCTAATGGTTTCTATAGCACAGCACCTACACCTCCCACAAGTCTGAATCACGGTCACTACCTACTGCTCCTCGCGGGCCTCGTTTATGTCATCACCTCTTAAGTACACCCCCGCCGCACAGACCATGCCTTCGTCCATACCGGATCGCACCTCGTCTAACAGCTCAATCGGCGGACGACCAACAAGCGCGCGCATCAGAAGCACAATTCTCTGCGCACCGGTGTGTAACTCTGCAAAATCACGCTCTGCGAGATCTTCCACTGATTCGGCGATTCCTTTTCTAATTCCCCACATTGCAGTCACGTGACAAGATTCGTTGACCGTGAATCGTCGCGTCGCGTTGATGCTTGTTACCACCATGTGAACCTATTCCTTCTCCCGTTCTTCTCGCATGCCTCCGCTCATCATCTCCTTCTGATCTATACTCTCAAGAGCATTCAAGAAAGTGTCCTCTCTCCAGATGCCTCTCTTTACACAACATACCTCGACCTCTTAAACGTGCTCGTACCACAACCGCATCTAATTCAACTCTAACCTCCAAACCCAAGCCCAAGCCTAAGCAAAAGTGCAAGGGTAAAGAAGGTCGCCCGCCCAAGGGTCTCACCCAACTCCGTTTCGCCATCGACGGACTCCTGCACCCGGCCTTGTGCCAACGTCAGCACCGTCATGCAGGCCAAGTCGGCGCAGGACTTCCCGGACGTCTGTGCGCCATGTACGAATTTGCCATGTGGTTCGATACCGAGTCCACGCGGACCTAGCAGGATCGCCATGGGTCTGATTATACGACATCAACACGGATTCGACGGACCACATGCCCATGGTGCATCTGACCCCCCAAGACTGTGTGCCACGCACCCATCTCGTCCTTTTCTGTTTTCCATTTTCATTGATCGTTTGTTTTTCTGACAGTTTCTCGTTGGCGTTCACGGGAATGGCTTGATGCAATGCATCTGATCATGATGCCCATTACTCCGATATCTGTTCTATCCCGAGGGTTTCGCGCATGACTATGAGTGGACGACGCGATCTTTAGGAATGAACTACGCTGTATGGAATGACAGGTGCGTATTTTTCTCCGGTTCTGCCGAAAAGAGAGAAGATAATAATCTTACTGATCCGACGCGGCTCCAAATTGCAGCGCGGACCATACAGGTCACATGTAACGCAGTCTCGCAGTGGGGTGCTCACCATCGTCCGTGCGCAATTGAAAGTCAAAATTCGTTCCATGGCTTCGAGGTTTAGCTCCCACCCACACCTCTCACAGTCCGGCAAGGGCATCCACCAGGCCTTCATGGTCTTCGGAGATCAGATATCGTTTAACGGCTTGGCGCGAGATGTACATATGGCGACCCGAACGAAGTACGTTTGAGTGCGCGTTTGCTGATTTCCAGGATGTGCTCACTGACGCCCGCAAAGCGCAGCATGTTGCGACGCACCGGTTCCCACCAACTGCTCTCGAGGAATCCTGTGTGACTCTCGCACGAGCGACACCTTTCACAGCCTCAGCTGCAGTTCGTTGCGTGCGCTCGCCACATTCTGGCCTGTGGAATGAGGCACTACTATCGTCAAGGAGAACTGTGTCGAACAACCACATGCGCCCCTGGATCTCACCAGAGCGAAGCGCCGCAGCATTCACGCGGTCCTCCCAATCAGGTTTGATCTCGACAGTGAGCGACGTTCCGCACAGAAGTGGGAGTAATGGACTCCTGCCCCCGTGAGGGCATGTCCACAAAGCCGCTGTACCGGCAGCCGCACACACATTTATTGTAGCGGAATATCTGTATGGTAGTTTAATTGTTTAATTTAATATAATTGTTTTGAAACATTATAAAGCGGACAAGAGAGGACGCGGGGGATCAATCGATCAATGCCGGAGGCATTATAATGTCGCAGCATGGAATTGACCGATTGACACTGGTACAGGTGTTATTATGTCGAGTAGGAACACCAAAACAATGGCATAATAATGTGGGCAGTGATGGAGCGGAGAGGATCACATAATAATGTGAGTATATGGCACAGTTATAATGTGCATTATAATGTTTTAAGCTATGTTAATTGCCAGCCATTATAGTGGCACATTATTACATGCCGGACTGTATTTTACAGGCTACATTACAAAACCACTACATGGACACCTCTGGATAACGCTCGCAAACGTGTGTCGACGCTGGAGAACGGTCGTTTTTCAATCACCACTTCGCCTCAAT